>PVIC010049046.1:0-16885 GCA_004025085.1 Thryonomys swinderianus
AGGAAAGGAGGGAGGGAGGGAGGGAACGGAAAAAGAGCCTTTGCAGTATCTAGTCCTGTCTTACAAAAGCTAACCTATAATCAAATTCTAGCCCTTTGTTTTTTCAATCATCTTATGAAATATTCATAGCTGTCAAACTGAATGTATAAACAAGACAGCAGAACTTTGTTATATCTCAGAGGTTGGTTTAAGTTTAGATGCTGTGTTCACTGAAGGTTTAAACAGGCAGGTGGGCTATGTCTATGCAAGTAACTAAGGTGGCATCACCAGTGTCGAGAAGGGCTTGATCACACACAGGAGATGACGCATTCAGCCTTCTAAGACTGAACTCTATGACGTCTTAACTGGAAAAAGGTATCATAAGTCATCTAATACTGCATTTCTCAAATTAGTGGAAGGAGAGGAGATGGCAGTAACATGCATTACTAGGGAGGCTGGGGGAAAGACAGGGGAGTCTTGATCGTGTCCGGTTTGAGGAGACGCTCCAGAGAACCCTTTTAACGTCCCTCAAGTTCCAAGTCGCTGACCGACCATGCTTTAAAGCTCTGGATCCGACATGGGAAGGTTTTAAAAATATCCTTACAACCTGGTCACATCACAGACCTAATCAGAATTTCTGGGTTCGACTGAGCAGCAATCCCCTCAAGGAATCACCTCGGAGAGGTCAGACCACAGACAGGTGGGACTAGCCCAGACCAGAGCCAGGGCAGCGCCTGGCACTCAGCAGGGCGCCACAAGGACAGACCCGTCTCACTCTCTGCACATCTACCGCCGAACATGGTTGCATCTTCCAGGGAAAGAGTTTACTTCAAACTAAACAAGGTTCCTTCAGTTGTGATAAAACATGACATAAAACGGGCCACCTTCACTGTTTTTAAGTAGACAGTTCAGTAACTATGTATTCATGTTATTTTGCCACCATCTCTGGAAATTTCTTTTCTCACACACCTGAAATTCCACAGTCACTGATCTCCAGTTTCCCGCAGCCCCAGAAATCGTTGTCCTGCTCCTGGCTTCTCTGAGCTCGACCACCTCTGATGCCTCACACAAATGGACTCACACAGCATGCGCCATCTTGCAACTGACTCATTTTACTGCACACAGTATCCTCAGCTCATCCACACAGTAGCTCTGATAGGATGCTCTTCTCTTCTATAGTTGAATTCTATCCCATTTCCATCCATTTGCCAGTGGGCACTTACGTGACTTCCACCTCTCAGTTATTCTAAATAACGCTCCAGTGAACCTGAGTATGCAGATGGCTTTCACGATTTTGCTTTGAGTTATTTTGTAATAGAAATCAAAAGTGAACATGCTGGGCTGGAGATTTAGCTCAGTGGCTCCAGCACCTGCCTGGCAAGCGCAAGGTCCTGAGTTTGATCCCTGATAACCACCTACAACAACACCAGGCATGGTGACTTACGCCAACCAGCGATCAGTACCACATACTACAATGTGGGGCATGGTGGCTCACACCTGTAATCCCAGCACTCAGGAGGCAGAGGCAGGAGGACTGCTGAGTTTGAGGTTTGCCTGGGCTGCATAGTGAACTCAGGGTCAGCCTGCAGTACAAAGCAAGACCCTGTCTCAAAAAAAAAAAAAAAAAAAAAAAAAAAAGGAAAAGAAAAGAAGCAAAGATAAAAGGGAAAGTTCTGGGTAATTTGTTAATTTTACTTTTAATTTTTTGAGAACTTCCCATACTGTATAGCAGCATACTATTTTAGATTCCCACCATCGATGGAAAAGCGTTCCCAAAAGTGGAGAAAGCTTCAAGCATGTGCATTTCATCCTTGATAGGGTCACGCTAATGCCCTACTTCCAATTCTAGTATGTGCACTGCCAAAGCAAGCACTAATTAAATAGACTTAATACAATCAGATTTTCTTATTAACAAATCCCATGAGAGTGGCAGTCCGAGTCTCTCAGATTTACTCTTTAAATGCATATTTAGCTAATTCATTTTATTTTAAGAGGAATCAAATCAGTGGTCAAGGAACAGTTACTAACAGGCAGCCCTCCATATGTGGTCCCAGAGCAGACGGTGAGCCTCGCCTGAGAACCGCAAGTGCTCAGCCCCTCGCAGAGTTACAGGGTCAGAACGTCAAGGGGAAGGAGAGACGGGGCTCAGCAGCCTTTGTCCTAAAAGACTTGCAGGAGATATTGACGCAGCCTCGGGTTTGAGAAGCTTTCTACGTTAGGATTGTGTGGATCATGAGAAGAATCCTCAAGCTTAATTCTTTTGCTATTAATCCCTGAAACATCGATTAATACATTTTTTTCTTACTTTATTTTGCTTTTTGTTAGATGATGTTTCATAGTGAAATTTGCCTTGCTTGAGGGATCAGTATGTATAAAATGAGAACCAGGCTTTGGCAGTGTTGGCCCCATGGACTGCAAACATATGAACTTCTTAGTACCAAGCTGTATGTCCTGTAAAGTGAGAAGAGTAGATTGATGTGTCGAATACCCGTCAGTACCATTTCATAGCAGTACTGTTTCTTCAGAGGCCAAGGCAAGAACTGCTGATGGCTCAAGACTCACCCAGTGAGTCTCAAGAAACTTAAAAACACGTAGTTACAGCAGGAGATAATCCTGTTTGGCTGCGGCTCCAAACAATCCTGACCATCTGTGCGGCGCTGTGCATTTCAAGTAGCGTAGATCATCAACACCATCAGTTCACGTGGGTCTCCCTAGCACTGTAGATACCCTCCGAGCTTAATTTCATCACCTACAGAATACTAGTAAAGTATCCATCTCATAAAATCTTTAGGAAGTTTAAACAAAATAATCTATTTGAAACAGCTAGTTCAGTGTTAGACACCAAGTATTAAAAATGGCAATAAACCTCAGCTCCTGTAAATTTCAGTCCTTTAAACATGTTTTGGAGTTAGGGCGTGTTTGGGAGTGGTGGGAGGGGCCCCCAGGGGGCACAGAACTCCACCCCCCTTGGGTGCCCGCTCTGAGACTGTGCCAGTGACCTGCTTCTGCCCTGGGTCCCACAGGTCGGACCCACTTCAGACCCAGCGATTCTGTCTCACTGGTCCTTGGGCGCCTGGTGCTGGGTCCTGACCAGGACTGTGCCTCTTGCTCCTCCCTGTCCCTCCGGCTCATTCATTTCACTTCCATCACTGGCCTCGGAGTACCCTCTGGTTTGCATGCTCCTGGGGCCCTGACCCAAGGAAGCCTCCCTCACAGTCTTTGCTTGGTGGCCCACCACCACCACCGCCACAGGACGAGAGCTAGGCCAGGAAAGTACTGTGTGAGGCCGCCAGGCAGGAGCCGATGGCCGCCCAGCAGTCTCTGAACCAGGCTCCTTCCCTCCAGGGGCTTGAGACCCAACCTGGCTGTACGCAGTGCCAGGACTAGCAGGCAGCCTTCCTCCTCGTGCCCAGAGCCTCTGTCCCTGGACTTCACCTGATGGGCCCCTCCTCCCAGTTCTCTTCCCGTGGCTGGATTTTTAACACCCCCGAATACCTGCCGACCTGGGTGAGTGCGCCTGCCTCTAGCCCACTAGGGTGCCCGCCTGAGTTTTACTTCAGACTCTAGCTTGTCCAAACTCAAAGTTCATGGTTTATCACCCAGCCAGACGTTTTCAACTAGCAGATCAGTGTGGCACCGACAGGAGAGGGAAAAATATAGACTCGCATGTTCTCTTCTCTCACGAGTATGTGGATTTAGTGGTCCATCTGAGGTGGATCTCAATATTCTGATTTTTAGTGTTTCCTGTGTTGTGAAAAATATTATGAAAAAATTAAAGTTTGTTTGCTTACTTAGGAGACAAGAAGATATCAGTAGCAGGGGTCCTTGGAACATAGCTGAATTAATAGGTCTATGCTGTTCCTCGACACCCAACATCTAAGAGTCTGTTTCTTTGTATCGGCAAATCGATTGTATCTGATGGGAATTTTAATTTGCCTATGCTAACTGCCCACTTTGGAACATGCTAGACACTCTCAGGACTGATCGGGACTAGAAAAAGTCCTTCCCTGGGAACCACCTCCCGTCAGCTCCATTCCTCCACCCGGCAAGCCACCGCGGTGTTCCCTGGGCGCTCGAGTCCCCAGGCCTTCGCCGAGGTGACCGTCTGTGGTTCCCGGGGTGAGATCTTCAACTTCTGTGCTTTTGAGACTCTCCTTGTTGGCAGCTGCCACAGGCAGAAGGAAGGTGGAGATCCAGCCATTCTCTGCGATCTCGGCCCTAGTCCCCTCTTAATCCTCCAGGCAAAGTAGCTCTTCCCTCCGACCCTTTGTCCTTACCCACAGGACAGCGAAGTCAAGCCAAGGAGGTGAGCAGGAGCCGCAGGACACTCTGGGTCCAGGAAGTGTCAGGTGCTTGTCTTCTGTGAGAGCAAGATCCGTCGGACAGTGCATGGCGTCTTTGCGCAGCCCAAGGGTGAGCCACCTCCTCACAGCAAAACAAGAAACAAATGCTATTGGAGTCTCCATGGTCTGTTACATCAAATTCTCATGAACCTGTCTTGTCACATGGCTTATAGACTTTAATGCAAAACGAGAGCACTCCAATCACCATGTATCTGTCTGGCCATGATAAGTGCCCAATATTCAGTGAGAAAAATTGGGGAAACAAAAATTTCCCTTTCCCCATAAAGACTTTCCAGCATTCCCTTTTCCCCACAAAGACTCTGTCATCTTTTTTGTGCAAAGGATGGTGTGTAAAAGGACCTCGACGTGCACACACTGGGAAGCCCCTCGCACACTCCCCTGTTCACATACTGCCTTACACGCTCTGTGAACCTGTGCTTTCTACCCGAGCCAAAAACTTCAATAAATAAAACATTGTTGGCACTTTTAATAAAGAATAAACGGTGTGGGCTGGGGACTTAGTTCAGTGGTTCTGGCATCTGCCTGGCAAGGTCCTGGGTTTGACCCCTGGTACCACACAGCACAGTGCCAGGTGTGGTGGCTCACGCCTATCATTCCAGCACTTGGAGTCAGAGGTAAGAAGATTCCATGAGTTCAAGGCTAGCCTGGGCTACATAGTAACCTCAGGGCCAGCCTGAACTACAAAGCAAGACTCTGTTTCAAAAAAATTTAAAAACAAAAGGTGTGTGAGAGTATGTTAAAAATTGTGTTGCACAGCCGGGCGTGGTGGCTCACGCCTGTCATCCCAGCACTCAGGAGGCAGAGGCAGGAGGATTGCTGAGTTTGAGGCTTGCCTGGGCTACATAGTGAGCTGAGGGCCAGCCTGAACTGCAAAGCGAGACCCTGTCTCAAAAAAAAAAAAAAAAATTGTGTTGCACAAACATACCAGAAACTCAAGAAAGGAAAAAGTACACATGTTGTATTGTTCAGTCTCATCTCCCCAGGCTCATCTTATCTTTCCTACTCTAATTTCTTCTTTGTTGCACTATCCTCCTCCACTTAAGTTTATCTCTAATTTTATTTTATCTCTCTTAGTTCAATTTATCCAAGGAAAGTGTCTTACGTCTTATCTGTAATAAATCGAGATATTGAGCAAACAAGCCAAGAGGTCCTATTTACAGAAAATCTGTAAAGCAGGGCAAACCAAGCACAGCACTAGGAAGCAAATCTGGCAAGGTTCTGAAGAAGACAAAGAGGGAGAAGTAAGTTTGGGAGTGCCGGGCGGAGCAGACAGCACAATCGACCGAAAAGGCTGTAGGTAGTTTTAGCCGAGGCACGGGTGAGAGATGCCCGGGCTCCCTGGGGACAGCCGAGTGGCTGTTAGTGAGTGGCCACACTCGCAGACGGTCAGTGGAGCCCCGCGAGCTGTGCACAGGGGACCCCGTCACCCACCGTGATCGAGGGCGGGACGTGGCGATTCAACAGATACACTGGCACCCATTCTCTCCCCACGTGAAGGAAGGGAAGTCGTATCGTGGGATCTGACGCTGAAAACCTCTGACCGAGAGTCTCTTACGAGAGACACCTCAGCAAATTTGAAAAGGAAAGAAAGCGATGCAAACTGATGCTTGAAAATCGGTCAAACTAAACCAAACCAAGCCAATTACAGCTAATGTCATAATATCTGATATTGAATAACCAGATTCTCTCTCCCTAGGGTGAAGTAAAGATAGTCTCCCTTGAGCTCTTCTATTACGTGTACTCCTAGAAGCTACAGAATAAAAAAAAAAAAAGAGGATATAAGTGATATTCAGGTTAGGAAGAAAGAAATAAAACTGTCTTTATTCACAGATGACACAGCTATCTACATAGAAAATATCTGGTGATAAAAATCCCTCCTTAAGGGCTGGAGGGTTAGCTCAGTGGTTCCGGTGCCTGCCTTGCAAGCGCAAAGACCTGAGTTCAATCCCCGGTTACCACATATAATGCTGGGCATGGTGGCTCACGCCTGTAATCCCAGCACTCGGGAGGCAGAGACAGGAGGATTGCTGAGTTCGCAGCGGCTTGCCTGGGCACCATAGTGAGCTCAGGGCCAGCCTGAACTACAAAGCGAGACCCTGTCTCCAAAAAGCAAAAAAAAAAAAAAAAAAAAAAAATCCCTCCTTAAATTAAGAAGTTACTATAGCAAGGTCACAGTATGCTAAGATTAATAAAGTCAGTGGCTGTCCTACATGCCAGCAATAAACAATTTTACACTTTTTAAAAACGTTAAATATCATTTACAATGGTACCTACGGGAAAAAAAGGTTGAAGTATAAGGCTGAGACTGCAAAGGACAAGAGCCTGGACGTAGGCGCTGAGCTCTGGATAGAGGTGCCCCGGAGAGGCCGCACGTGCTAGCGACGCTGGTGCCTGTGTCCTGTAAACGGGACTGAGAAATCAGGAGGCGGACGGCAGCTGGGAGCCGGCTCGTCCCTGCTGACCGGAGAGGCTCTGGACGGGGCCGGGGCACGGGTGCGCAGCCCGAGTGCTCGGTGGGGTAGCGTGGGAGACAGCAGGGTGGGCTCGGCTAAATATAAATAGAGCACTTAATTTGCACCTAAATGGATCGATCTTGTCATTCTTTGTGGCAGAGTAAACAGATAGACAATTTCCGGATCTTCTCTTTGGTATGAACACCTGTAGATGCAAATGAGCTCTAGAAAGTATGACAGCTTTTATAGAGTGGGAAATTTTTATAGGAAACTTGGTGTGCGAATGGGATGAGGGGAAGGAATAAACATAATACAGAAAGAAAATAAAAGAGCATGTATAAAAGGGGGGAGGAGGTGGGGGTGGGTAGGGATATGGGTAAAAATGAGAATTAACTTTTATCATATACTGGTACAAATTCCCCAATGTTATACGTGATTTTGAGATGTGTATAAATTGTACCAGTAAAGAATTCAATTAAAAAAAAATAGAGCATTTGAACACGCCCGCACACAGACTCTTACTAGACACCGTGTTTCCGCAGCTTCGGAGCCGAGGAAAAGGTAACACTGAAACGGGAGGAGATAATGAAATCCTGTGGGGAGCAGCAGAACTCAGCTGACCCACCCTCACGCTTTGGGGAGACGCTCAAAACCTCAGGCGATGACAGGGTGCCAATCGATGATGCCAACAGGAAGACAAGTGTCTGGAATGAGTTCCTTCTCGCATCTGCGATGGCCTGCCCGCGTGGGGCTGGGGTATATTAAACATTCCTCCGAGCCTTTTCCGAAGTGATTATACTACAGATACGAAATATCTGTCCTTCGCAATCACCAAACCTTCCAAGATCTACAAAGAGCAGTGAATTTGCCAAGAGCCCGGCTCGCTGCCTCAGAGATCGGACCTCACGGAGCTCCCCGAGCCGGGCTCGTCAGGGGCCACATGCGTGCCCGTGGCCTCCTAGTCCACCTGTAATAAGACCGCAAAGCCAAAAACCATCCTGTTTCAAAATTCAAACTTGAGCAAAATGTCTTCCAAAGGTTAACTGGCCCATCCCAAATCGTTCGATTGAACCAGGGCTGGAAGCCACGTTTGTATCCAGAAATCCACACCAATTGTCTAATTCCGTGACTGTCAGTATCATGTTTTCCAACACATACTCCGTCACAAACAGATTTGTGAGAGGTGACCTGAAGCAGATAAATATCCCTTTTCATCTTTCACCGGTGCACAGTGGACCCTCGGTGCATTTTAAAATAAATACAGGGGCCGGAGGGTTAGCTCAGTGGTTCCGGCGCCTGCCTCGCAAGCGCAAGGTCCTCAGTTCGTTCCCCGGTAACCACATATAATGCTGGGCGTGGAGACTCATGCCCACCAACAATCAACACCGCATACCACAATGCCGGACGTGGTGGCTCACGCCTGTCATCCCAGCACTCGGGAGGCAGAGACAGGAGGATTGCTGAGTTCCAGGCTTGCCTGGGCACCATAGTGAGCTCAGGGCCAGCCTCAACTACAAAGCGAGACCCTGTCTCAATAAATAAATAAATAAATAAATAAATAAATAAATAAATAAATAAATAAATAAATAAATAAATACATAAATAAATAAATAAATAAATACAGTCAGAGAAAACAGCGTAGATAGATCAGAGAGCACAACGTGCCGGAACCAGACACAGGGTCCGGTGTGGCTCTGAGGAAGCAGAAGCTGGGGAGCCTCTGGCTGCTCACGCGCGGTCGAGCCCACGGCCTCAGCACGGCCCTGTCAGCCAGGCTGAGCAAGAGCCGCCGCGGGCGTGTCGGTCAGTGGCTGCTGTCGCGCTCCTCGCGTTGCCGCCGGGGTCTCTGTGAATTTCGACGCAGTAGAGGAAAGCACCCCGTCTGCGCTGAGACTTTCGGAGGAGCGAGCCGGAAACCCTTTCCGGGGACCCCGAATGGCAACCTGAGGTCGGCAGGCAAGACCTTGGTCTTCCGGAATTTCTACAGGGTTTGGAATCAGAGCAGGATGCGAAGCCGAACTCCACCATCTGCCCTGTGCGCAACATAGGGCAAGTCTCTGATTTCCTCTGCAAAGCAGGGGTAAAAGTACTTCCTGTGAGAGAATTAGTTGTAACAAAAGCCTTTGCAGTAATACCTCTCTGGTCCTACTTTTAATAGTATTGGTTTTATTACCACCAATTTTTCAGACTTGTACTAGGAAATTCTTTAGAATAAGTTGCTTCCGAACAGTAGAAATTTATCTCTCTTAGTTCCGAGGGGCTGGCGCTTACCCCATCAAGTGCAGACCAAGTACCCGTCTGGTGAGAGCCGTGTTCTGGTGACACAGGACCCTCACTGCCTTCTATGTTGGGGAGATACAAACATCAGGAGACAGCATTTCCTGTTAGGGCTTTTCCGACTATCTAGAATCCTACAATACCCCAAACTAGAAACATGAATCATCCCTCAAAGTGCATCATTTCAAAACTTGCCTGTTTTTAGAAACAGAGGATGGATTTGGAATGCCGTCCACATATGAACATGCTTTTATCTTCTTCTTGCTAGAAATACCGTGAGGTTCCTCTGAGGAAGTTCTTGATTTCCTTAGCCCATATGCATCGCTTTTGGCTTTAAACATATAACTGGACACTGCAAAGCGGTTTGTCTACATTTTTAAATAAATCTTGCGTAGAATCTTGTTTTCCTCCCCTGGATTTTAAAATATCTCCTCTAAAGTCCACACACCTCTGGTTGTTCACTTCTCTGAACCTGTCTTGACTCCCCATCCTTTGGTTTCTAGAAATGCAAAACTCCCTTGACAGATTGCTTCATGGCACCCACCAAAGAATGCATAAATACATGAGTGGATAAAAGAATGAAAGAATACACAGATGCAATTTTTGTAACTTTCAGTATATAAGACAGTCATAAAAATATAGTATATTTGCCAAGATGGGTGATATTTTTTAATTAATGAGTAAATAAAAGTCATTAAATATTGGTCAACAATTTGATTATCAAAAATATTATTCATTGGGCTGGAGGGTTAGCTCAGTGGTTCCAGTGCCTGCCTCGCAAGCGCAAGGTCCTGAGTTCGATCCCCGGTAACCACATACAATGCTGGGCGTGGAGACTCACGCCCACCGGCAATCAATATACCACATACCACAGTGCCAGACGTGGTGGCTCACGCCTGTCATCCCAGCACTCAGAAGGCAGAGACAGGAGGATTGCTGAGTTCCAGGCTTGCCTGGGCTACATAGTGAGCTCAGAGCCAGCCTGTCTCAAAAAAATATATATATATTATTCACTAATGCTAGGCTTTTCTCTGAAGAGTTAAAACCTCATTCCCTATCTATAGTATAAATGAATCATGAAAATCATTAGAAAAAACACTAGGTGGCCCACAGGAAAATCATAGATAAAACGTCACCATCAACCACTAGAACATGTGCATAGGAAAAATATTCTCCAGACTGTAAATACTACACTTCCTTTTCTTTCCTGTTAAGAACCTTTTCCATATCATCATTGTCATGGACTTATTCACTCATTTATATCATGGCTAATTAGTGTACACTTCTTCTGAATTTGAATCTCTAGAGAGATTTTGGTGTGTGTAGTTTTTCATATCAGTTCAGTAAAGAATTTCAAATTCAGAAAACAGGAAACTGACCCCGAAGTAATGTTTGGTTTGGATCATCTTTTATAATGGTTAAGGTTGGTGTGATTCACCTAACCCACAAGAAAATTCCTATTTTATGCTTCAAGGTTTCATTTCCAAGGTAGATCACACAGTCCTCTACTTCCCAGTATTTTGTGTACATTTCTACTTAGTGGCATATCTTCCTCCCCACCTGCAGTTCCCACGAGGCTCCTCATAAACCGGAAATGTGTCTAATCTGTCGTGACACCTGCATGTCCCCAGCAGAGAGCCCAGAACCATAGTGAGGTGTTGTTTAATTAACTAATTACTAACGGAATAAGTCCCATTTATTCCATTTTAGGTGTTGCTACTTGTACCTGGGCTTCCACAGCTCTTTGTTAATACATTTATAATAACATAATAACAACATTGCACTGTAAGCTTTATATTTTAGGTTTCTCTTCCTTCCAAACTTCTGAGCAAGCTAGTCAAGGACATAAACTGCCAATTAGTCATTTTTTAATCCCCTGACATTTAGTCGAAGTCTCCAGTGAGTGCTTCAAGAATGAATAAGAGATGGATGAAACATTGTTTTTAACAGGATGTCTTCAAGGTAAAAGCCACCTTGAAGGTCGCGTCTACCTTACCTCAAATGCCCCTTCGGAGCCTCTCTCCCTGCAAAACTGGGCAGTAGCTTCACTTTGTCCCCCCAGCCACTGTCTGCCTTCTCCCTTCTTCCACTCCTCCCTCTGCTCTCCAAAATAAATGGGATTCATTTTTATTCTCACATAATCTAAAAAAAAGGGAACTGCTGACAATATAAAGGGTGATTCTTACTAAGAACTCATTACCGAGCACACGATAATAGTATGTGAGCTGTTCCTTGACCTTTGACAGAGCATCATCCCTAACTCACGTGGGGAGTCAGAATCAATAGCCTTAGACAGCCAGAAGCAATCAGCCTACCTAGACTGAATCAAACACAAATAGAAAGCTTAAGTAGGCCCATAAAATAAAGGAAATTTAATCAGTAATCCAAAGCCTTCCATTAAAGAAAAGCCCTGGACAAGTTGGCTTCATGGATAATTTATACCAAACATTTACACAATACCATTCCATCTTAAAGTCTTCTAAAAAACAAGAAAAGGAACACCGTTTAACTCCTAGTATGAAGTCCATATCGCCCTATCACTAAAGTCATCAAAAGATATCAGAAGAAAATAAAATCAGTCAAGACCCTTGATTAGCATAGGTGCAAAAGCATCAAATTATATACCAGCAAACTGAATGCAACAGTACGCTATCAACATCGCACACCATGAGCAAGGTACATTTACTCCTGGGACGCGAGGGTTGTCCAGTCTATGCAATCCCAGCCTTACGGTGAGCAGTCGGCCTCAATTCAGACACGCTTGGCCCATCACTGCCACTGTTTCGAGGCAGGTCCTCACTCTGTCGCTCAGGCTGGCCTTGAACTCCTTATATCGCTCAGGCCGGCCTCAGCCTCCGGTGACACCCGCCTTCCCGAGGGCCGGGACTGCAGGTGTGCGCCACCAGGCCGCGCTCATTCGCGCCCCTTTCTGAAGCAGTGTTGGGAGGCGTTGTTCATAAGTGTTTTTACAAGGTGTGATCAGAAATACAGTGAATGTTGCCACGAATGCAAGTGTGTGAAATCATCCCACCGTGTCCTCATCCGCCTTAGCCACAGGGTCTGGCACTGTACGGCTCTTTACCTGTTTTCCAAATTCCGGTTGACCATGAGAATCCATTCAGGACATCAAGGCAGCTGCGGCAGCACAATGGAAGACAGGAAAATGCACTTCCAGGGCCACCACAGAAAGGGTCAGAGCAGAGCGGAGATGTAGCTTGGCAGTGCCACCACCTCCTTGGAGAATGTGAGGTCCTGAGTTTGATCCCTGGTTCTGTAAAAAATGGGAAGAAAGAAGGGGAAGGTGGCAGAAAAGAAGAAAGAGAAGTTGGTCAAGAAAAAGGCATCCAAGTTAGAAAAGAGAATTTTCTTTATTTACATGTGGTGTGATACTATATAGAAAAAAATCCTAAAGACTCTACACTCATGCACACACACATACCTTAGAAGTAATTAATGATCCATTAAAGTTACAAGATGTAAAATCAACATGTAAGAAATTATAGGGCTTTAATATACTATCAGAGAATTATCCAAAAAGAAAATATGGAAGACAATTTACAATAGCAACAAAAAGAACAAAATACTTTGGAATAAAGAAAGCGAAATACATTTATGTTGAAACTACAAAACACTGATAAATAAATGACACAAATAAATAGAGATTCCATGTTTGTGAGACTGCAGGATTGATGTTGCTAACATTGCTGTGTGACTGGAGGTAATCTACAGATTTGATACCCTCCTTAAGCACTCATTATGCAGATCTCAACAGAATTAGTACAAAACAAAACCAAAAAAGTCCTAAAATAAGGCCAGAGATTTAGCTCAGTGGTTCTGGCACCTGCCTTGCAAGTGCAAGGTCCCTGACTCAATCCTGGTAACCACATACAACAATACCAGGCATGATGGTTCACGCCCACCAGCAGTCAGTACCACACACCACAGTGCGGGGCGTGGTGGCTCATGCCTGTAATCCTAGCACTCGGGAGGCAGAGGCAGGAGGATTGCTGAGTTCCAGGCTTGCCTGGGCTACATAGTGAGCTCAGGGCCAGCTCAAACTACGAAGTGAGACCCTGTCTCAAAAAAAAAAAAAAATCCCTAAAATTTAGGTGACTAGTGATAATGTACTATATGGTTAAATATTCACTAAGAGGGTAGGTAGCACATGGCATTATCAAATAAAAGAAACTTAGATAGAAGCCAAATAACATTTATGACAAGACAAAATTTACTATAGAAAAATTAGTTCTAAACACCTTTCAGATATGGCTGAAGTTATTTGCTCTGTTAAATACAGATGGTTAGTTTACATATCTTTCAAGGATCATCTGAACATTTGAAAATACATGTGTACACAAAATTTGAAGTTCTAAGGAAACCTCATAAATACACTTAATTTTGATAGGTATTTGTAGCAAAGCAAGAAAATGACATTTTGTTTTTATGCAAGGAGGTTAAAAAATTACTCCGACGACAAGACTGAAAAGTATTTCCTGTTCTTCTCAAGGAACTTTGAAAACGAGTCTGTGTTTTGAAGGAAAAGTATAAAGGCAATAAGACGCTGTTGGACACCAAATGTCTTCGGACACTAGAACAACTCCAGGGGGCCCATCGGGCCGGGGAGCCCTTGCTGGTGACCGGGTCTGCCCGGCCATCCCGACAACAGCACGGCACCTCGGTGGAGAGTGGGGAGCTTCCGCCACGGACGCGTGAGCCACCACCACGCGTGCAGCATGACTGCTGGTCTGACCACGCGGCACGGCCACCGTGGGGTCCAACCTCAGCCGCGCTGGGCACCGGAGGACACTTGACTTCCCTCTGCCCCCTGCTCGCTCCTTCCTCTTTACCGGTTATGATGTGATGACTTCTCGAGCTCTTTGCCAGAGAGGCAGGAAAGTTCAATGGCTTTTCCAGCTGAACACACTGTAAAGTGGAGGGAGGGGCATGAAAGCACATAGGCTCGTCATTCCCTTCACTGTTTGTTTCCTTCTCTAGATGGCACCCTGTGCCACCCTCTCTCTGAAGCACCCACATTCTACCCATCAGCTAAGAGTTGACGCGTAGGCTGCCCCATCTGCAAAGGTTTCTCCAGTCATTTCACCACCACAAACCTCTCCTGTCCGTGGAGAAAATTCTAAGTAGACAGGTCGCAGCCTGCCAGCCAACCTCGGGGCATGGCTTCCCCTTCTCCGTGCCATCTGATCCCTGCCCATCTGTCCACACAGGATAAGCATGGATAGGAAAGTAGGTGATATGAGAAAAAGAATGTGGTGAAGTGGAAATACGAGGAGATTTGTGTAAGAGGAGAAATATGGTGGGATCCCAGTTCTGTTGTTTAGTAGCCAGATTACTTAGGAATTGATTTTATTCATGGTCTAGACTAACAGAGGATTAATTTTCCTCATACAACAAAACCTGTAAAGAAACCCAAGACTGGCCCAGCTGCCCACGGGCGTCATCCGAACATCCAGCTCCTTGTGCCTAATCCTCCTCCGTCCGAAGGACCCTGGCTGTAACTCACCCGCCTGGTGCCACACGCCGCGTGGCTGCTGGACTTCTGGGTATTCCCTTCGGTTCCAAACAGCGAAGGGAAATACAACGGTCACTGAGAAAAAAGTAGGGTGTTCCCGTCGAAGCAGCCTATTTTTAACCAAGAAGACAAGTTTTCTCGGAGAGGCTCAGAAAAGTTAATTAACCTCTTTGAAAATTCAATTTAAAAATTTTAAAGATAGGAAAAACAGCAACTACCATATTAGGACTTCAGCAGCACTTATAAATATCTCACAGTGAGTAACACATAGCAGGTATTCATTAATTTCCTCAAATGAATAAAAGAATAAAAATATAGTGTCATTATCAAATACCTTCTATAATCTAATCACAAGAAAGCACCACTTACAGTGTTTACTCTGAGTTAATTGCTGTGCAAAGCCCCATGAATAAAAGAATAATTAAGTTAATCTTGATAATCAAGGAAGTAATACTATACCAAAAAAAGCACATAAGGAGATATGTAAATGTAATGAGATGTAACAAATTGCTGGAATAGCTCTATGTGCAAGGGTAATGGTAGCAGAGAGCAGGAAAAGACTAGGAGCAGCTGTTAGCCTTCGGGAGAGATTCAGGAAGAGCCTGAGAACCAGGAATGAGCAGGAGGAGCATCCAGGAGGAGTCCGTGAGCGGAGAGCCACCCAGGCTGACCCGCAAGGTGCGCTGACACAGTGGGTGACAAAGCAGGAGGAAAGATCTGCTGCTGCTGCGGGGATGTGCGCGGGCTGCGTGTGGTCAGCTCTCCGCTGCCGTGACAAAATGTCTGAGAGCAACAACTTCATGGAGGGGAAATTTATTTTGACTCATGGATTCAGAGGTTTCAGTCCGTGGTCAACTGGTTCGTTACTCTGGGCTCGCAGGAAGCCAAAACTTCACGGCAGAAAGGTGGAGGAAGAGAGCTGGCCACCGCATGACACCCCCGAAAGAGGAGAAGAAAGAGGAGGACAGAGGAGAGGACACAAAGTACTCTTCACAGGCATGGGCCCGTGGCTTCCTTCTCCAGCTAGACTCTGCCTCCTGACAGCAAAGGCAGATAAGAAGTGATCAGTGAATCAGACCATTCTGAGGCTAGCACCCTTATAATCTGTTTTAGCCATTTTCCTGTCACTAAGACTATACCTGACACCCACGATTTAAAAACAAGGTATTTATTTCAGCTCACGGTTTCTAAAGGGTTCAGTCCATAGTCAGCTGTCTCCAAGTCAAGAAAATATGGTGGGTCTGCAGGAAGAGCACCGTTCACGCCAGGGCCACCAGGAACCAGAGAGCTCGAGGAAGCATGGGGAGAGACACAGACCTTCCCAGTCCCAGCCCCCGTGGCCTGCTTCTTCTGGCCAGGACCTGCCTCCAGGTGGCATATTGAGTTCTGAACCCTCAATCCACAGGTCGAACAACATCCTAGGATCCCGTCGCCCTCTGAAGTTTTCGCCTCTGAACAAATGCTTCTGAGACGCTCTACATCTAAACCACACTGTGAGCCAACCACTCCTGGGAGCCTGACTCTGAACTCTGCTGCACTGGGATCGAGGCCTCAGAAGACGAGGCACTGCGGACACGTCACACGTCAGCCAAACATTGTGATGGGACATGAGTGTGCTAAGCACCCAGAACTGACATCCTGTCCAAGCACTTTCCCTCTATGGCAGAGCCGAGTCACTCGCTTCTCACACAGAGACTGCGGCAACAGCGAAGGCACGTCACCTCCATGAGAAGCAGCAGATAACTGCGACTTCCTTCTTGCTGGCATTTTTTCTCCGTGTGTTTTCTCAAGTGATAGATCAGTCGTACGGCAAAGAACCAAAAGCAGCTCACATCCACCAACCAGCAGGAGACAGGGGACCACGCTCAGGTCAGCAACCCTAAGGAGCTGAGCGAGTCCTGTTAACAGCCGCTCTGTGAGCTCGCAGGTGGATCTTCCACCTGCTGAATCCCGAGAAGGCCAGCGGACCCCTTGACTGCAGTCCGTGAGAGGCGCTAAAGCACAGGATGGGGCTGGGCCGTCTAGAGATGGAGCCGGGCCGTGATGAAGTGGCTGCTTCAGGCCACTCGGTTAAGTAAGGGCTTCACGGCAATAGATTTTATGAAACAACACTTGGTACCTCACCATTAGCCTGCCCCCCGCTGAAGAAACTGGAATTGGCCAAAGAAAAAGCAGATTCCATCATGTGAAATCAGCGCCTCTGTGGCCAGGCCTCCTCACCCCACGAGGGGATCACAGCTGCATGTTCACCAGGAATGGCCTCCCTCTGTCTCTCTGTCTCT
>PVIC010049047.1:0-13302 GCA_004025085.1 Thryonomys swinderianus
AAAAAAAAAAAAAAAAAAAAAAAAGAATTAAAGAGCCAATAAAAAACGGATGCTAAATTTTAACATTCATTTACCAGAGACGCACCATCCACCAGGAACAGGCCCTGGACGCGGGGCGCTGTCTTTGTCTGAGGGAGACTGTACCCTGGGTGGTCAGGTGTGGTCTAGAGAGAGACAAAAGAGGGTCCTCAGTAGTTGGAATTTTTGTTTTTAAGCAAATAAAAAGCTTTGTCAGCTTTCCAACATACAATATACAGATTGTAGTTAATTTTCTTTTGATTTCTTAAATATACTGTAACATAAAAAAATATACTGTAACATTTTGAAATTATCATACTAAGTATCAATTCTCTTGTTACAAATTGCAGATGCAGAATTGGCTGACTATGAAAAGCAGTGCTCTTCTAAGATACACTGGGACTTTATTTTACTTTTTGATTGTTATGTTAAATAAACCTCTTTATTGTTTCAATTTCCTTAAAGCTTTTTGTCTTACTACTGCTTTTTCCCAGTGTTGTGATTAGAATTTCAAATGGACTGCATTCTCATTAATTAGGCTTATTAGACCTTATGAGGTTATTGGCTTTCCTGTTCTGTTAGTGTCCTAAATTTGGATGTTCACTATTAGTGTTTGGATGAGAAAAATAAGGCTCTTGTAATTTATCTGATAACTAAGGAAGTTTTTATGTGACGTATCTTTCTAAATGTTGTACCACAAGAGGCTTTTATTGAATAATATTCCATTGAATCTTACATGATAACTTTATCCTTCATATATTGTTTAAGTTTTTAAGGATCCTTAGGTATTTTTGTAATAATACCCTAAAATAGTGAAAACTAATAATTTGATTCGGCTACCTATTTGAAAAAAAATTACAAATTTCAAACATGTAGCTTTCAGTTCCATCTTCCCTTGTTTAAAAATTAGTTCCTTGGACATCTCTAGTATTTATTGCAATGAATGTGACACACTGCTATTGATCAGGGGTAATTTCCAAGCAAACACATGGGTTAATTCTGACCAGACTTACTCTGTCTTCACTGGCCAGATTCCTAGTACTTAGGATTGTTTCTTTTTGTTCTAGGAGTTTTAAAGCCAGCCATATCCTCCTTTCTGGTGATGGCCTGGTGACCCTCTCTGGCCTGTCCCATCTGCATAGTCTGGTTAAGCGTGGACAGAGGCATAGGGCTGTGTTTGAGTTCCCACAGTTCAGCACCTCAGTGCAGCCGTGGCTGAGCCCAGAACTGCTGAGACAGGTCAGGTGTGACCCTTGCATCGGGTTGTCTGTGCGTCTTGAGTGTCTTCTGAGTTTGACTGAAGGACAGTTGCATCTTTACATCTGGATTGGTGAATGGCCTACTGCAAGACTTTTTCTTGTCAAAATTATGTTAGAAATTTTAAATTGTAAACACATCTTAGGTAGACTTGATTAGAGGGGGTTTTTCCCATTGTTGTTCACCATCCTTTATCTAAAGACTATGTATATGTAACTTTTTGTTGTATCATTTGGACTAAAGAACTTGAAACTAATTGTGTTCTACAGGATTTACATGGATATAACGTGAAGTCGGATATTTATAGTGTTGGGATTACAGCATGTGAATTAGCCAGTGGACAGGTACCTTTTCAGGACACTCACAGAACTCAGGTAAATGCTTCTAAAATCCATGAACTGCTTGCCTATTATAGGTCCTCTTATATTCTAGATGACGTCTGATAAAAATATTTGTGTAGACTCTTCGGTACTTATTGTCATTATTGTTTTAACATTTTGCCTGCAAGAGCTAGAAAGAGACTTTTCTCTTAGATGTTGTTACAGAAGCTGAAAGGCCCTCCGTACAGCCCTGTGGATCTCAGCATCTTCCCTCAGTCAGACTCCAGAATGAAAACTTCCCTGTCAGGTGTGGACTCTGGGATTGGAGAGAGTGTGCTCGTCTCCAGTGGAACGCACGCTGTGAACGGCGACCGGTGGCACGTGCCGTCCTCAAGGACCTTCTCCCCTGCCTTCTTCAGCTTGGTGCAGCTCTGTCTGCAGCAAGACCCTGAGAAGAGGTATTGGGCACCCCTAAAGAGCACGAGACTTATGGAGTTTATATTTTATACAAGCCTTGTGATAGTGCTTTTCCTGTAAAATTTTCTCTTTTGATCAAAACAATTTTGCTCTAGAAAATGTCAATACTGCGGAACAAGTAGGGTTGATGAGCAAATAGGATTAGGGCTCAGGGTTGCAGGAGTTGACTCCCATCCTGGCCACACCATGTAGCAGCCATGTCACTTTGTAAAAATTACTCTTTCTGGACATTAATTACTGAATTTCTGTTAAAACACCTGAGAAACTTCTAAACACTGTAAGAATGTAAATTGCCTCTAATGTAAATTATTACTATAGGTAACTATTAGCATCAGTATTTTAGAAAGGAGTGTGTGTGTCTTACCTTTTTTTAGCACTTTAATATTTGACATTATTCCTTTTAAATAGTATATCCCCAACAAATGTTGACATGGAGCAATTGAAGGGTATTTTTGGAATTCATTCTTCCTGTAAGTCAAGGGTGGAGCTATTAATTGGGCTTCTGATATACCTTACTTCTTAACTGATATATCTTACTTTAATATTTTTAGTTTTGAGTTTTATAGCTGTGAACCTAATTTCTGATAGTTATATCACTAAACTCTACCTTCTAACATGACTTTTTTTAATAATTCTTTTTAAAATCGCAGACCATCTGCAAGCAGTTTATTATCCCATGTATTCTTCAAGCAGGTAAGTGGATCTGTTATCAAAATGTTTGAATGGTATTAGTTATTTTATTGGCTTAAAGGGACGCTTTCCTTGTAACAGTCCTACCAATAGCTTTCTTACAAAATAAAGTTAAAAGCAAAAAAAGCTTTTATGTTAGTTCAATTACAGATTTTCTAAAAGATTTCCATTCTACAAGGCAGAAGGAGTAAAACAAACTTGATTATCACCGTGTGTTATTTTATGCTCAGTGTGTATTTTGATTATTTACAGACACTCTCTTTTGTCTAAAGATGAGAGGACAAAATTATTTTAGTAAAAATCACTTTGTTTGGCTCTTAATTCCTCTTGTTTTCAGATGTTGGGAAAATACCTAAAAACAATTTTAAACACTTGCAATAACTTGCTTCCTGCCTTCTTTCCTCCTTCCTTCCCTCCCTTCCTTTTCTGAACCCCTTTCTAGCAGATGACTCTCGTTATGTGTACCCAGGCTGGGCTTTTGACTCATAACCCTCCCAGTAGCTGGGATGGTAGCCCTGCACCAGCACACCAAGCCTTAGAATGATTCATTGCTGACGAGACTGATGTCTCGAGTGTGGGTCACAGCAGCCTTATTTTGAGTCTTTTAACAGATGAGGGAAGGAAACCAGGACTCCATCCTCCTGCAGCTGCCCCCCGCCTGTAACCAGCCCGCAGCAGCACTGCCGCCGGCGGCGCCTGGGCCGGAGCCCAAGGCGGAGTCTCCCGAGGAGCCGGGGGCAGCCTGGGAGTTCTAGGGCCGCCGCAGTGGCTCGCGTCGGGATACTGGACACTGTCCTCGCTGCTCCCTCTCCAGCAGGTCCAGCTGTGGATGCCAGAATGACACTTGAAAACAGTTGGTACACTGGAGACGCTGCCCTTTTGGCCACTCTGCGCACGGGGACGGCAGTTTATGGCCTGCTCCTCAGACCAGGGTGCTCTCCACTCCAGGGAAGCGTCAGCGTCACTGATCTAGCTACAGTTAATCTGTGTCATCTCCTCTGGAACTTTATCTAAGCTGTGACTACTTTTCTCAGCAGGATTTTTGAGCCAGTTAATTTTTCAGTGTTCTGCGCTGTTCTTGGTAATGCACGAGCCCCCCAAGGACAGCGCTTCCAAGGGCGTCATTCTCTTCCAGAGTGTTGGGCCTTTGCAATCAGCTGCTATTAGACCAGCAGGCTAGTTGGTCTTGGTACCAAAGGAAAAGGTTCATACGCCCATCTTTCTTCTGTTAATATAGATGGTAACATCCAGCTGAGTCTCACTTATATTAAATGATTCACTTGAAATACATAGAGAAGATACCATTTGCTTTTTTTTTTTGAGACAGGGTCTTGCGTTGTAGTTCAGGCTGGCCCTGAGCTCACTATGGTGCCCAGGCAAGCCGCCGCGAACTCAGCAATCCTCCTGTCTCTGCCTCCTGAGTGCTGGGATTACAGGCGTGAGCCACCACGTCCAGCATTACCATTTGCTTTTTTTAAAAAAGAAGGCAAAATACTTTTCTAACTAGGTAAATTATCAATCCTAAATTCATTTGTCCCTGTGGGAGGTGCCAATAAACATGTATCGAATGAGTTGATGCTTGTATGTTCTCCTGTGTGGTTTGACAAAGCTAGAACACATACTCAATTTTTTTTTTGCGAAGAAAAGACCTGTCTCACAATTTTAATTACATAACTTCAATGAATTGAGGTAGACCCGGCCTTTTATGTGATCATTCTCCTACAGGGGTCAAACACTTAGGGCACAGAACTCTAAAGTGGTTATGTCATCAGTTGCAAAAAAGGCTACATCTCAAAAAATGTTTGTAATGTGAACTGTGACAAATTGAGGCCTATGTTAGTTGATTTTGCTCATCCATTCATCTTACTAATGTAATATCATTAGAAGTTTGTTTTTTGTTTGTCTATTTGTTTATTTTTTGAGACAGAGTCTCACTTTGCAATTCAGGCTGGCCCTGAGCTCACTGTGTAGCCCAGGCAAGCCCAGAACTCAGCAATCCTCCTGCCTCTGCCTCCCGAGTACTGGGATTACAGGCATGAGCCACCACGCCCGGCACTGTGAGAGGTGGTACTGATTGCTGGTGGGTGTGAGTCACCCGGCCTGGTATTATTGTATGTGGTTACCAGGGATCGAACCGGGGACCTTGCACTTGCTAGGCAGGTGCCAGAACCACTGAGCTAAATCTCTGGCCCCTAGAAGTTGTTTTTAAATGAGTAAGAAACTAAAACCAAAAAGGTAACACACAAATTGAAATGATCCTTTTTGATATTTACTGACTAGTGTCCTCCAATAAACAGATTATTCGTACAGCTGCCAAGACCTGTCCGGATGAAAGCTGAAGGTGTGAGAGCGTAGAGTGAGCTGCCGGAGGGAGGGGCGCCGCCCCGTGGGCCTGAGCAGCTGCAGAAGGACGTGGCAGATTCTCCCGTCATGCAGCCTTAGGGCTCCTTGTGGCCAGGGAGGTCCAGAGCTGAGGCTGTGCTGTCGGGGACGGTGCAGAAGGCGGGGTATCACGAAATGATAGCTTCATTTCAGAGTGACTGGGCGTACTAACTCTGGAGAAACAGAACAAATAATGGGTGTTATGACGCGTGTTCCCAAAGCAGACGTACTTCAAGGAACTGGCTCCCACACTCAGTGAGCCAGACAAGTCGAGATCTGCCAGGTAAGTCAGAAAGGGTGTCATTCGAGGCCACAGGCCACCAGGCCGAGACCTGGGATGAGCCGGTGCTTCTGCCTGAGCCCAAAGGCAGAAGAGCTGCTATCCCATTTCGAAAGTAGTCAATAGGAAGAACTCTTATTTGGGAGAGGTCAGCTTTTTTTGTTCTAGTCGGGCCTTCCACTAATTAAGCAGGGCCCACCCACATGAGGGGGAGCAATCTGCTCTGTTATACCTACAGACTGAAAGGTTACTCTACCCCAAAGAAACCCAGGACACCCGTGGACATAAAATCATCGCAGCCTTTACTGTGATTGATAACCCTACCTAGGCATGGACGCCGTCTTCAGTTTACACCAGTCATGTCACTTGCTTTATTAACTTTGTAAGGCCATTGTGACCAATTGCCACACACTTTGGAGGCTTAAAACACTACCAGTGTACTCTTCTACAGTTCTGTAATTCAGAAGTCGGGAAGGGCCTTAAAGGCGTTGACAGGCTGTGCTGCTCTAGAGGCCTGAGGAGAACCAGCCCTGGCCCGGCCCTCGGAGCCTGTCTTGACAGCCATTTTGGTCCACTTTCAAAGTCAGCGATGCTGGGATAAGCACTTGTGCTGTCAATTAAACAGTCTCTGTACAGCAAAGGGGACAGCCAACAAACTGAAGAGACAACTTCTAGAGTGGGAAAATTTGTGTCAACTATTCTTTGAACAAAGAATACCCAGAATATATAAAGAACTCAGAAAAAAAAATTAGACTCTCAAACGACCCAATCAGAGTGAGCAACTGGAATGAACAGCTACTTGTCACAAGCGTAAGCACGGACAGCCACCACCTCTGCACAAAAGAAATCTTCAGCATAACCAGCTGTTAGGGCCTGTGCTTCGGCCTCCCCTAAGCCCTCCGCAGCCATACGTGGGCCTCGAGGAGCTGGCTGGGTCAGGGACTCATGGTGTGATGCGAGGGTTCCACGTGCCCCACTCGGGGTGTGGCTTCTCTGCCCTGACAGCCTGGTTGAAATACAAGGAACGGAAAAGGAGCAGTTCCTTTGCCATGCTTCTGCTCGCTGCGAAGCGCGTCTCTCCGCTGCCACTCCGCCCACTCCGCCCCGCCTCCACCCGTCGGGGGCGGCCAACTATAGCTGAAACCTCTACAAACTGGGAGCTACAACAAACCCTCCTTTAACCGGGGGTGTTAGGTATTTTGTCTCAGCAACAAAAACAGTAACTAAGACACTGGCTATTAGAGAAATTCAAATCAACACAACAGATTTGTTTTAATACCAGAAAGAATGGCTACTATCAACTAAAAAAATTCAACAAATGTTGGTGAGGATGTGGGGAAAAGGGAACTTTCTACACTGCTGGTGGGCATAGAAAGTAACACAAACAACATGGAAATCAATAGAGATTCCTCAAAAAAACTAAAAATAAAATGACGAAAAAAGATAAAGTAGAAACAAAGATTTTGTAAATGAGGGGAAGAAGGATCGAAGGAAAGAGAATGAGGGAAAAAGACAAGATATACCATGTATAGGAACAAATTCCACGTGGTAAATGTGAGCATTATATAAACCTAAATTATACCAATGAACTCAAAATTTTTTTAAATATAAAGATTGAAATTCCATTTGGCTCAGCTATTTCCCTTTTGGTATATTCCTGAAAGAGTTAACACGCATACCCACGTTTATAGCAGCACAACTTGTAACAGCTGTATCTTGGAAATAGCCTATATGCCCATCACCTGATAAATGGATAAAGAAAATATTACATATGTACACATGGAGAACTACTTATCCATGAAGAGAATAAATGTGAGTCATCTGTAGGAAAAATAAATGCACTCTGAGACCATAATGCTTAGTGAAATACATCAAGCACAGAAATTTAGATATACAATTTCTCTCATAAGGCCAAAGAATAAATAATTCAAAAACCAAAATAAAAAGTAGATTATAGGAAAAGGAGTTAGATCTTTTGCAGATGGAAAGGGGACTTAGGGGTGGAGGTGGAAGAGAAGGAGGAGGGGAAGTAAAAGGAGTAAGTAGTGAGATGTAGATGTATCTATTCCTCACCCTGAATATATTCACTACATCTCACAAACATACACTAATTGTAAAAATAAAATAAAGCTCAGTAGTAGTAGAGTGCCTGTGTCTGGCAGACATAAGTCCCAGGGACTCAACACCATAAAAATTAAGAAATAAAAGGTAAATTAAAAATGAAAGAGATTTAGAAATTGCTTTGTGTATGTTTGATAATTTTGTTACTGTAGTATCTGATTTATATGATTTAATTTGTAATTTCAAGTAACAGTGGCAGGGGCCAGGGATTTGGTTCAAGTGGTTCCAAGCCTACCTTGGAAGCATAAGGGCCTGAGTTCGATCTCTCATGCTGCAATAAAAATAAAAAAATGAAAAATCACCAAGTTCATATTCTGTAATAGAACCCAGTAATCTCTCATTGCCTAGCTTACTGAATGCCTCTCTTGTACAACCTGTGTGATTTTTTCCCCCCTTGTATTTATTCTATTCCTAGCCAGGTGTGATGGCTCACGCCTGTCATCCCAGCACTCGGGAGGCAGAGGCAGGATTGCTGAGTTCCAGGCTTGCCTGGGCTACATAGTGAGCTCAGGGCCAGCCTGGACTACAAAGCCAGACCCTGTCTCAAAAAATAAAAAAAAAAAATAAATTTTTTTTTCTATTTTACTACCTCCTAACATCCATTCGAGTTATATTAACGCACTCGAGTTATATTAATGAAACTACAGTGCCTCATGCAATTCAACCCATCATCTTTCATGATAAACACTTTAATTTGTATTACAGCCTAATAATTTCAGACCAACAGAAGGCTAAGTTTGAGAACCGCTAAGGATGTAGGAAGGGCGAATTTCCGCCGTATCCCCCGTGCCACGCTCCTCCACACACTCCGGACACCGGAGTTTCCAGGCTGCCGCCCCGGCCCGCTCCCCGCGCCCGCGAACCCCTCGACAGCGGCGCGCCGACGACGCGGGCCCCCGCCCTCCGCCCGGCCCGTCCGCTCGGTCCTGGGGCGCAGCGGGGAGCCCGGCGCAGGCTTGTGGGCTGGCCGCAGGGGCCGGGCGGACGGGGACGTCCTGGGGTCGAGGGCGGCGCGGCCGGAGGCACGGGGGTGGGCCTTACCCTGCTCTTCCGGGCGGGCGCGCGCGGCGCACCCGCCCGCGCCTCTCCGTCACGTGACGCCGAGCGGCTCTTCCATCACGTGACGCGCCTCTCCGGCACGTGACGCCGAGCGGCTCTTCCATCACGTGACCCCCCGCTCTCCGGCAGGCAACTGCGTCACGTGACGAAAATGGCTCTTCGTCACGTGACCGTGCCAGCTGCGGAGCCTGGAGTTCAGGCCCGTTTGGGTCGCGGGGGCGATCCCTTGCCTGGCTTCGCAGCTCCCGTAGGGGAGGGCTGGGCAGGAACCCGGAAGCGGGCGAGCCGCCTGCTCTCCGGGTCGTTGCCAAATTCCTTAATTCGGGTCTGGCCTGCCCCTTGTTCCCCTCGCACCACCTCTGTCTTCGCGCTGCCCCGACCTGCCCACGGGGCCTAATCCAGCAGCCTGCGGAGCCCCTTCAGCTGACTTCCACGGCGCACAACACGGAGCAGTAATGCGTTCACCTTCCCCCGAACCTCTGGAATACTCAGATTCGTTGTATGTGCTAGTCTCCTGTGCACAAAAATCATAACAATTTTCACCCTAATACCCGAACCCTGCTTTTCTCCAGATGCTGCCACGCAAACATCGCAGTGGTTTGCTCGGGGGCTCCCAGGGGCTGTCCCCACTCTGCCACCATGCATGCACACAGCAAAAGCAGAGACTTGCAGGACTTCTTCCCTGGCCACAACTTTTAAATTTAATGAAGATGCTAACGGGCTCCAAAGGGCACTTTCATACCTCAAAATTATTACTATTTGCTGTTCCATTTGGGGTCTATTCTATTTAAGGGCAACTCAAAAGCCAGGTGCCAGTTAAGTTTTAGAACTCTGCAGATGTAATTGCCAAAGTGAGAATTAACTATCTTCAAGTACTACTTAGCACATCCATATTAATGAGCTCACATTATTCGTTATTAATCTCAAAAGACAGTTCTTTAGTGGCAGAAACCTGATGTTTACCCTCTACTTGTCAGGCTGCATGGCACAATAAGCTATGGCCCTCAGGACTGTATGTATTTTCACTTTGGTTTTGTGATGTACAGTGTTTAATTAATATGCCAATGAGGCTGGCTGTCTACCAGCTCTCTGTGCTTTTATTGGAATTCAGGTTATGCAACATAAAGTATACTTCCATAAAGGAAATAATCTTGTTTTACAAAAATAAAATTTAGGGGCTGGAGGGTTAGCTCAGTGGTTCCGGCACCTGCCTCGCAAGCACAAGGTCCTGAGTTCGATCCCCAGTAACCACATATAATGCTGGGCGTGGAGACATGCTCACCAACAATCAACACCGCATACCACAATGCCGGACGTGGTGGCTCACGCCTGTAATCCCAGCACTAGGGAGGCAGAGACAGGAGGATTGCTGAGTTCACAGCGGCTTGCCTGGGCACCATAGTGAGCTCAGGGCCAGGCTGAACTACAAAGCGAGACCCTGTCTCAAAAATAAATAAATAAAATAAAATAAAATTTAGCCGGGTGTGGTTGCTCATGTCTGTCATCCCAGAACTCGAGAGGCAGAGGCAGGAGGATTGCTAAGTTTGAGGCTTAGCTGGGCTACAGAGTGAGCTCAGGGCCAGCCTGAACCACAAAGTGAGACCCTGCCTCAAAAAAAAAAAAAAAAAAAAAAGTAGGAAACAAAAACAGAACTGTCTTTATCCCAAAGAACCCTCATAGGAATGTAGACTATACTCCTAGTTTAAAGAAGCAACTCCTAAAATATCACACATGCAATTCTATAAAATCAATTGTATGCCTGGGCATTTATCCTAAAGAAATAAAAATGTTCACACAAAAACCTATACACAAGTATTCATGAAAGTTTTTATTTTATTTTATTTTATTTTATTTTATTTATTTATTTATTTATTTTTTTGCTTTTTGGAGACAGGGTCTTGCTTTGTAGTTCAGGCTGGCCCTGAGCTCACCATGGTGCCCAGGCAAGCCGCCGCGAACTCAGCAATCCTCCTGTCTCTGCCTCCCAAGCGCTGGGATTACAGGTGTGAGCCACCACACCCAGCATTATATGTGGGAACCGGGGATCGAACTCAGGTCCTTACGCTTGCAAGGCAGGCGCCGGAACCACTGAGCTAACCCTCCGGCCCTTTATTTTATTTTTTTGAGACAAGGTCTTGCTTCATAGTTCAGGCTGGCCCTGAGCTCACTATGTAGCCCAGGCAAGCTTGGAACTCAGCAATCGTCCTGCCTCTGCTTCCTGAGTGCTGGGATGACAGGCGTGAGCCACCATGCCCGGCATGAGAGCTTTATTTTTAAGAGCCCAAAATGAAGTCAACCTAGATGCTGTTTGGTAAAACAAAGCACAGTGTGTAGTACCTTGGAATACTACTCAAGGAGAAAAGGAGTGAAAACTGGGCTGAATCTCCCAGGAGTTATGCTAAGCAGAAAAGCAGCCAGTCCCCAAAAGAGCACACACTTACAATTCAATTTACTCAACTTGATCGAAGTGACAAAGTTTAGAAACAGCAGACAGAGTAATGGTTTCAACGGATTAGAGTTTGGGGTGTAAGAGGAAGATGTATGTGGTTAAAAAGAGCAACATAGGAGATTCTTGTATTTTGACAGTTATAGCATACACGCGGACCTACGTGAATAAAAAATGTACAGAATTTAAAACACCTGACATTATACAAACGAAATGGGAAATCTAATGAAGGTGGTCAGTTGCATCCATGTCAATATTCTAGCTGTGATGTTATACTACTTTTGCAAAGGATTTTTGGAGACACTACTTTGTAAAGTGTACAAAGGATCTCTACACATTTGGGCAAACCCACGCAGTGAAAATTTTCATTAAAAAATATCCTGGAGGGGAAAAAAAAAGTAAGGAAACTAGTTTAAATTAAGAGAAAAAAAGATGAGAGAGAAAACCAAATGAAATGTGTAAAGCTTGACTACACACACTTCAAGGGGGAATTGGGAAAATCTGAGTGGACTAGTTATTAGATATTATAGGGTTATTGCATTCTAGTTGCCTTGTGGTTATCAGGTGAAAGCCACCATGTTAGTAACAATCGCAAAGGTTTTTTTTGGTTGTTGTTGTCACGTTTTGTTTGTTTTTTGAGACAGAGTCTGCTATGCAGTCCGGGCTGGCCTTCAACTCGCTGTGTAGCTCAGGCTGGCCTCAAGCTCGGTGACTAGTTATTACCTCAGCCTTCTTTCTGAGTGCTAGGATTACAGGTGCTACCACACTTGACTTTTTCAAACGTTTTGAAAGAAAAGATATACCAAGAAAAAGCAAAATCACATCTTTTTTTGTACTACTTGGAATTACTGGGGATGGACTAAATTCAGGGTCTTCCCACAAACCCAAGTCACACCCCCAGGACGTTTTATTTTTTTGTTTCCCTGAGTCAATAAAGCTCGGCTGGGCTCAAATCTTGGATCCTCCTGCCTGAGCCTTTTAGAGTGCTGGGACCTCTGCCTTTTAGAAGAAGCCACCACGATACCTACCTAAATAATGCAGAAATATAACAAGCATCACATCTCTGTTAATCTAGACTACAGGTGTATTGTCTTTCAACATTTTTGATAATTTTCAAATAAAAAGTTTTCAGGGCTTACTTGCTCGTATGGCCTTTTTCTTGGGTACTAGGGATTCCCATTTCCACCAGCAGGAATTCCATCCATCCTGAAAAGCAGCTACGCACACCCAACCTATGATTCTTTCCACTTTCCACGCCTACTTCTCTCTGTACCAAATCAGTTTGTAAGCCTTGAAAAGCAGGTAGCAAGTTTTGTCTTTTCATTTTTGAGCTCCATGAACCTAGGCCTCATCCTCAGAGGTTCTAATTCAGCAGGTCTGATTTTCTCTTATACAGGGTTAGCAGTTTGCCCTGAGTTAGTCCTTGTGACTCTAGTCCCCACCTCCTAGAGACATTCACTTGCAATGAGCTTCTTTCACGCTTCCCAACCATCCTGGTCAAAGGAGGTTTTTTTTTTTTTTTTTTTTTTTTTTCTAAAGGAGTTTTTGAAAAGACACTGTTAGGTTTTCCCTGATGAAGGAGTTGGGCAAGTTCATCTTGGGGATCACATATTTGCTGAAATCAACAGAAAATTTGAACTTTGGTCATGTTTTTCTGACCTGAAAGAATTCAAAGGCAACTAGGCCCATGCGAACACTGGTGTAGCCAGCTTCCCCAACTCCACATTCAATAACAGCTCTACGATTCTTTATCCCCTGAAACGTTAGCAGTAAGCTCTGCCATTTAAACCAGTAGTGGTGGTGCACACCTGTCATCCCAGCACTCAGAAAGCTGAAGCAGGAGGATTGCCACAAATTCAGAGCCAGCCTGGGCTACATAGTGAGTTCAAGGCCAGCCTGGACTACAAAGCGAGTCCCTGTCTCAAAAAAACCCAAAATTAAATAATAAAGAAATAAATAGGAGGGCCGGAAATTTAGCTCAGTGGTTCCAGTGCCTGCCTAGTAAGTGCAAGGTCCCTGGTTTGATCCCTGGTAACCACATACAACAATACTGGGCGAGGTGACTCATGCCCACCGGCAATCAGTACCACCTACCACAATGCCAGGCATGGTGACTCACACATGTAATCCCAGCACTCAGGAGGCAGAGACAGGAGGACTGCTGAGTCCGAGGCTTGCCTGGGCTACACAGTGAGCTCAGGGCCAGCCTCAACTACAAAGTGAGACCCTGTCTCAAAAAAAAAAAAAAAAAA
>PVIC010049048.1:0-13295 GCA_004025085.1 Thryonomys swinderianus
AACTCAGCAATCCTCCTGTCTCTGCCTCCCGAGCGCTGGGATTACAGGCGTGAGCCACCACGTCCGGCATTGTGGTATGCGGTGTTGATTGTTGGTGGGCGTGTCTCCACACCCAGCATTATATGTGGTCACCGGGGATCGAACTCAGGTCCTTGCGCTTGCGAGGCAGGCGCCGGAACCACTGAGTTAACCCTCCGGCCCTAGTGCACATTTTCAATGTTGGATGTTATCATAATGTATTCTTAAAATGTACCAGTACACGCAATAAAATGGGATAGTTTATTGCTATAAGGAGAAAAACATTTTCCTATTCCACATGGAATACTTCTGTGAACAGGTTGTGTGTGTGTGTGTGTGTGTGTGTGTGTGTGTGTGTGTGTGTGTGTGTGCTGGAGGGAAGTGTTTCCTTCACACACCATGCAGTTCTACCACAGACATCAGCTGGGTATCCACTACTATAATTTAATTGTGTTACTGCCTGCCTGCATACAGTGTCACAGTTCATAGGAGAGGGCTCAGGTCCCAAGACTGCTCTTACTTCAGATGCCAATCACAAGCTCAGAGTTGTTTTTTTAAAAAATTTATTCTTCTATCTGAGCAGCTTTTTTTCTTAAACTGAATTCTTTATTGGTACATTATATACACAGCTCACAATCACACAGAACATTGGGGAATTTGTACCAATATGTGACACAGATCAATTCTCATTTTTACCCACATCCCTCCCCACCCCCTATATACATACTCTTATTTTTCCCAAATCCTATTTATTCCTTCCCCTCATTATGTTCCTATACCAAATTCCTTTTGGATATTTCCCATTCTACCAAAACTATCATACATTCTAGAGGTCCTTTGCATCTACAGGTGCTATCTGAGCAGCTTTTAATTAGGATTTTTTCTACCACACTGTCCTCAGATTCAATTAATTTGCTAGAAAGACTCACAGAATATAGGAAAACTGATGTTTAATGCTTTGTTATCAAAGCTGTAATCTAGGAACAGGAAGATAGAAGTGCCTGAGGCAAGATATGGGGTAAAGGGCTCAGAGCCTAGGCCCTCTGTCAAAATTCTACCCTTCTAGCAACACCATATGTTCAACATTCCAGGAGCTGATCAGCTATTGTGCAAGAATATGTTTGCTTGTTTTGAGTTAGTCTCACTATGTAGGTTAGGCTAACCTTGACTCACTATGTAGATGATACTGGCCTGAAGCTAATGGTGACCCTCCTGCAACTGCCTCCCAAGTTCTAGAATTAAGGGAATGTTCCACCTTGTGCAAAAGTATTTATATTTGCTTTTGTGATACTAGGAAACAAACCAAATGTCTTTATATACTGAGACAAATCCTGTGCCTTTTTTAAAGTTAATATGAAGCCGTGCTAAGTCACTGTTTTGCCCATGCTGAGCTTGAATTTGAGACTGCTGGGATCACAGATGTGTACAGCATGCCTACTAATTTTTTTAAGATCTTAGTCTCCAGTTCCTATGCTCCTGCTCCTTCCAGAAGTAGGTAGATGGGCTGAGGACTCCCTTCCGTCCTTCCTTCCTTCCTTCCTTCCTTCCTTCCTTCCTTCCTTCCTTCCTTCCTTCCTTCCTTCCTTCCTTCCTTCCTTCCTTCCTTTCTTTCTTTCTTTCTTTCTTTCTTTCTTTCTTTCTTTCTTTCTTTCTTTCTTTCTTTCTTTCTTTCTTTTTCTTTCTTTCATTCTTTCATAGAGAATCAAACACAGGACCTTGCACTTGCCATGCAGTTGTAGTGCCACTGAGCTATATCTTTGGCCCAATTCCCAGTTTCTGATACTGATTTTTGGTCTTTCTGTAGATCAGCTTCATCCTGAAGTTAGCTTGTGGTGAATCCACCAGACAAGCATACAATTAAAGAATGGGAAAATGGGGAAAAGTGATAATCAAGATGTATCATGCACAGGTACAAATCCTCAATGTTGACTGTGATCATGATATGTATCTAAAATGTACCAATACATTCAATAAAGGAAAAAATAAACAGAATGGAAAAAAGTGAGCCAACAACATGGAAATAACACTATAAGTCAATATTTATCAGTAATAATCATCAGTGTAAATGGTCTTAACTCAATCAAAAGAAACAGCCTGGCAGAATGAATCAAGAACCAAGAGCCAAGAAAATGCTTATATAAGAAACAGATTCAATTCAAAAACAACTGCGTATGAGCTTCAGGCATTTATGGCTAAATGGATGGATCTTAAGGGCATACTCTTAAGTGAAATAAATCAGACACACATGTTTAAATACTACATTTTTTCTTTAGTATGAGAAAACAAAAGTGGAAATAAAGACTAAAATGTATAATAGATATTGGGAAACAGAAAGAAAAATGTTAAAGTGGGAAGGAGAATAAGAGAGGAGGAAGAAAGGAAGGGACAAGAAAAAAAGAGAAAATATAAGGAAAAATGGAAACAAAGCTTTTGTACATAGGAATGGGAGGGGCTCCAAGGGAGGGAAGGGAAGAAAGAAGTAGGATGTATCATGTACAGGTGCAAATTCCCCACAATGAGTGATGAGCCCAGGAGTTTGAAAGCAGCCTGGACAATATATTGAAAAGTTCTGTTTCAAAAAGGGACTGATGTGGGGAGAGTATAAGGAATCAGTTTATCTATAATCACTCCACTCTTGATACCTCATCATCTTTGATACTTGCTTAAGTTCCTTATCTTCTAACTTTGCTGAAGCAGTCAGTTTTAAGCTCTTGGCCTGCCTTTTGCAAGAATTCTCTTGGGCCAATGTGTTGGTTTTCTGTCACTGTGACAAAATAACTGAGATAACCAGCTTATAAGGAGGAAAGGTCTATTATGGCTTGTGGTTCAGAGCTTTCAGTCCATGGACTCCTGGCTTTTGCATTTAGGTAGGTGGGGAGCCCAGTGAGGCATAGGAAGCTCCTCACCTCATGGTGTCTTAGAAGCAGAGAAGGAAGGTAGAGAGAGAAATGGACTGGGGCCCACAAATCCCTTTCAAAATTACCTAACTCTCATGACCTAAACACTACCTTGTAAGTTCTATCATTTCTCAGTAGCAAAACAAGCAGAAGCCAAGCCTATGCCAACCATAGTCTCTAGTTTATTAAGAATCCCCCGGGCCGGAGGGTTAGCTCAATGGTTCCAGCACCTGCCTTGCAAGTGCGAGGTCCTGAGTTCGATCCCCGGTAACCACATACAATGCTGGGCGTGAAGACTCACGCCCACCACCAATCAATACCAATCACATACCACAGTGCTGGGCGTGGTGGCTCATGCCTATAATCCCAGCACACGTGAGGCAGAGGCAGGAGGATTGCTGAGTTCAAGGCTTGCCTGGGCTACATAGTGAGCTCAGGGCCAGCCTGAACTACAAAGTGAGACCCTGTCTCAAAAAACAAAACAAAACAAAAAAAGAATCCCCCTACACTGATATCTCCTTGAAGTAATTTTCCATCCACTTGCCCCTCACTCTAATCTTGGCTATAAAGCCCCAGAAGTGTGTGCCATGTTGGAAACTGAGCCCCTTCTCTCTTCCCTACTGCAGTAATCATAAATAAAGAATGCCTGATTGTATGTAGGCTTGTGTGTCTCTGTGTGTGTATTTGTGTGCGTGTGATTTAAAATCCATGAATTGTTTATTTCTGGAATTTTCTATTTCAAGTTTTCAGAATGAGACTGACCTTGAAAAACTGAAACCACAGAAAGTGAATCCACTGATAAGGGAGGACCACTCAATATTTATGTATATAAGACTTCAAGTCATCAATAAAAGTTAAATTTTGGCCATTTCATTGTACTAATAAGATGAGAAGAAACTTGCAGAAATTTATATTCAAAGCAGTATACCACCATCACCATTCTGTGCTTGTAATACATTCTCAGGTAAGAGCTTTTGTACTTATCTGTGGAATGCTAGAACTAAACAGACAACTGACTGCCTTGACTCAGGTGTCACTCTTTGGATTATAGCTGCTGTTTCCTTCCCCTTGGGGAAATAGAACTAATCCGTTCTCAATGGCCCTATTTAGGTGCAGTTTTTTATAGCCCTGTAAATAAGAGGGCATCTTCTATGTGCTCAGCCTATTTTCTTTGCATCATATTTTGTTTTATTTTTTTCTCTCTTTAAAACACTTTCCCCCCAAGTATCAGAATAGTTTGTTGTTGTTTATGTGACTGAGAAGGAAGTAGAGAAGTATCCTGGTTGTTGTTTGTGGTCTTTTTCCTAACGAGATTGTGGGGAAAGAGTGATCAATTACTTTATTCAGCAAGAGACAATAGGTAGTATTCACAAATTCCTGTCACTTTTAATTCCCTGGCCACAAAAGAAAGAATGTGCCTTGAAGCAGATATGGGCAGTCCCTTGGGAAGGGGTGTGGTTGTCAGGGAAGTATGAAAATGAGAATAAAACAATGTTTCTCTTCTTCATTCTCAGAGTTAAAGGAGTATGGCTGTCTTTAAAGGGATAGGATGGGGAACTCAAAGCAAAGGAAGTCCTAAGGCACAATATGTTCCCAGGTTTATGTAGCATGTACTTGGCTGCCTTAGGTCATGCCCTCAATCTCATCTAATTTCACCTTTAGGATTTAATGCTCATGAATGACTTTTCCGTTTGTTTCTCCCTTGACCTTTATTTATTTATTTATTTTAGTTTTATTTGAGACAGGGTCTTGCTTTGTAGTTCAGGCTGACCTTGAACTCACTATGTAGCCCAGACAAGCCTTGAACTCATGGCAATCCTCCTGCCTCTGCTTCCTGACTGCTGGGATTACAGGTGTGATCTACCATGCCTGGTTCATCCTCCCTTGAATTCTTTTTTTAAATAACTCATTCACAAAAAGAAAAGGAAGAGGCTATAAAAAGTCACACTGACTCATGAACAAAGAAACACAAGTCAAATATGAGTATGTTATGTTACTTCTATAATCCACCATCCAAAAGTGTTGCCCAGTCATGGAAACAACTCAGGCAAGGCAGAATGTATTTGTGCAACTGGTGCAAATATTGACACATTGTTTTCACCCTCTGCAAAGCACAAAGACTCAATGCTTGTCATGAAAGGAAATCAACTGAAGCAAGTGGAAACATTAAATGCTCATAAGCATTCTTCCCTAGGATGTTTCTGGCCTCTGTGCTTGACTAGCAGAATCCCTACCACTAGCAAAGAGTTGATAGAGTCACTTTATAAAAATGAAAATTTTTGATACTGTAGATATCACTGATGCTGTTTCAAAGGAAAGCAGGTGATGCAAGCCATGTGGAGGCCATTGATGATCTCTATAGCTAAAGAAGTAGAGATCTGGGAGAAAATACTGTCTAAATATACAAAATACAATTTCTGGGAAAATTAATCACAGTGCTTATCTGTTCCAACATAATTTCCATTATTGCTTTAAAAATTCTATACAAAACCTAGAATAAGGTTGGCACAGTCCTTACTTAGCATGTGCAAGGCCCTGGGTTCAACCCTTGGCACTGCAAAATAGTGAATAAAGGCTAGATTTGGTGACATATGCCTTCTAGTGCTGAAACAGGAGGATACTGAGTTCAAGACCAATCTGGAATGTATAGTGAGACTGTCTAAAAAAAAAAAAACCAGTTGGGTAAAATTTTATATTAACTTTGAGAGCAGGGCTGGGGATAAGAAGACCCACAGTCTGGTGCATGCTAGGCAAATGCTGTACCTCTGAGCTACACCTGCAGACCAACACTGACATGTTAGATCATCTCACCATTGTGCAATTTCTTCTTGACCTGGAGACCGGAGACAAGAGCCCACTTATCAAAGAGACAGAAGAAGAAAGGAAATGGTGATAGCTGGGGGAGGGGCACAGTCTTCACTTTAAAACCACAGAGTTCATTAGGCAAAGGAAGAACAATAAATACCATGTCAGTTAAAAGCAGAAAGAGATACTGTTACACATCGAGATTCTTTTATTCTATATCATATGTGTATGGGTGGTTGGTTATTTGGGAAAAATATCAAGTTTATTCATTTTTCTTCCTAAAGTTTTCCAAGCATGGATTTGAATTCCCAAATTAGTGATATTTAGCTTTTCTGGTCCCACGAGCTTCTTTTTGTTTCATTTTTGTGGTGCTGGGGGTAGGAGCCAGGACCTTGCACCTGCGGGGAAGTGATCTGCCCAGAGTGCCACCCCAGTTTTCCAGCTTCTGACCACAGAAACACAAGATGACCAACTGCGTGATCGTCCATGCTACGCTTTCACAGGCTCTGTGGTTTTCTGTGTAACAGTCCTGGTAAGCAGGGTGTCTAAGAGTTCTTTTGTGCCTGTATCCATGGTAAAAGGGATCTTTATTAACTGCCCAGAATAAAAGGAAACTTCATCCTCCAGCCTTCGTGAAATGTCCCATGGTTATCAGGGACAATGACTGTCCCCTTTAGAGGCGAAGCACCCTGGCTTCCTCTGTAATGAGCCATGCTGCTCAGTTACCTGCTTCTGGCACTGAAGCCTATGCACTGGTTAGTGTTAGGTGCTTGACTTCCAGTGAGCTGAGGAACATCAGTTCGTGTGGGGCTTTGCTCTCTTACCTCATTTGTTGAGTGCTGTCTTATCCTTTCCTCCTCAGATAGGTGATGGCTTGTTAGTCATTCATGCTCCTACCTGGAGTACTTCCTTCCATATTCCAGGCAGCAGTGGCCTTGGAAGCAGTGTTCTCACTTGGATGTAAAATATAACAATCCCTAGATGAGTCCCAGCATTCAGCAAGAAACCATCAGGAGGCTGCTGAACCAAGATTTCTGTGACATGATACCCAGAACCCTAAGAAGGAATGTGGGACGATGAGCCTGCATCTGTAAAGGACTGGTTTAGCTGCATGGGGCAGCGAACTCAAAATGATAGTGGCTTGGGCTCAAAGGGAGTTTATGAGAAGAAAACTTGGGGACTGGTGGCAGCTGGTGGAGATCTTCAGCTTGATGCTATAGTTGCATCTCTCGGCTTCTTTCCTCTGCCTGCCCCTCAGGTGCTGTGCCCAAGCTGGTAGGTTTTATGATTTTACAAGTCTAAGTTTGCTTTTAGGCAAATAGAGGGGAGAAAAAGAGAGTTTTGTTTTATTTGTTTGTTTTGCAACTACTGTTTCTCAGGTATGTTCAGCTCAAAGTAATAATTATGCAGCCAGGCATGGTGGCATATACCTGAAAGGCTGAGGGAGGACAATAGTAAGTTCAAGTCCAGTCTGGGCAATTTAGTGACTAGGAGATTCAGTCTAACAATTTAAAAATTAGGAAAGGGTCAGGGCATACCCAGCGTGAAAACCTTGGGTTCAATCCACAGTACCCCCACACACAGTTATACTAAAAAGGCATAAACTCCTCCCATTGAACAATAATTTCCCCATTTAATCTGATCTTATTTTATGAATAAAATCTTCCAAGTATAAATAAATCTTCTGATCTATTTCTCATTCTTATGGCTTGTATCTAGATGTCTTCTCAAAGTCTCATGTGCTCATAGATGGTGGCTGGATCTAGGATGTGTGACACTAGGATTAAAGTTATGTGATACTGGATTAGTCCCATAGTTGAATTAATATAGCTCTGAGTGTGGATGATGGAGTTACTGAAAAGGAAAGTCTTGAACTGAGTGCAGGCAACACCAATCAATAGGCCTGTACCTAGGCAGACTCTAAAAGGGCAGAAAGGAGGCAGGACAGACGGAGGCTTCCTGCTTGTCATGCCATGTATTGTTTTTCCTCTGTGATGTCCCACTGCTATGCTGCCCTGTCTTGGAGTCAGCCAACTATGGTCTGAAAACTCTATAAACTGTGAATTAAAATATACCTTTCCTCCTTTATGTTTGAGTATCAAGTTATTTTGTCTCAGCAATGAGAAAAGCAAATAAGACACTTGTGTGGGCTAGAGATTTAGCTCAAGTGGTACCATCCCTACCTTGGAAGCACAAGGGCCTGAGTTCAATTCCCAGTAGCACAAAAAAAAAAAAAAGAAAAAAGTTTCTTGGGCCGGAGATTTAGCTCAGTGGTTCTGGCACCTGCCTCGCAAGCGCAAGATCCTGAGTTCGATCCCTGGTAAATACATACAATGCTGGGCATGGTGACTCACGCCCACCAGCCATTAATACCACATAGCACAGTGCTGGGCGTGGTGGCTCATGCCTGTAATGTCAGCACTCGGGAGGCAGAGGCAGGAGGATTGCTGAGTTTAAGGCTTGCCTGGGCTACACAGTGAGCTCAGGGACAGCCTGAACTACAAAGTGAGACCCTATCTCAAAAAAGAAAAACAAAAACGTTTCCTTACAAATAAGACATTTGTGTTTAGAAAATGTCATTATGTTTTTGGTAGGTGGGGAGCAAGTAAGAGACCCAACCCTGAAAATTAAGTCCCACCATTTAGCTCCAACCCTCACTCCTGGCCGAACCTGCTCACTCCAAGGTTACCTTACTTAAAACTATAGTCATGACCCCGTAGGAGCACTTCCAGCAACACTCAAACCTATGCTGGTTTCACGAGAGTAGAACGGAGGTGAAAGCTCCCTTTGCACAATGATGCCATCTTAGTCTGTACTGATATACTCTACCATCTTCACACAGTAGGGAAATGAATCAAGGATGCATTTCTCAGCATGTACCCCAGCCATCAGGTAATGAAAGACTGAGTTATAATATATTAACAAGTAGATTTAAAAAAACCCTTTTTGGGGCCGGAGGGTTAGCTCAGTGGTTCCGGCGCCTGCTTCGCAAGCGCAAGGTCCTGAGTTCGATCCTCGGTAACCACATATAATGCTGGGCATGGAGACACGCCCACCAACAATCAACACCGCATACCACAATGCCGGACGTGGTGGCTCATGCCTGTAATCCCAGCGCTCGGGAGGCAGAGACAGGAGGATTGCTGAGTTCGCGGCGGCTTGCCTGGGCACCATAGTGAGCTCAGGGCCAGCCTGAACTACAACGCGAGACCCTGTCTCAAAAAGCAAACAAAACAAAACAAAACAAAACAAACCCTTCTTAATTATATGACTTCTGGGATGTGCTGACATTTCTTGTCTGCTGCTTAGAACTCTTCCCTGTCCCACCACCTCAATTTGCTTTACATGTTTATGTTTATTCACTCTTGTGGCTCTGAATTTTGTATCTCTAGGCTTTAAAGAGGAGGCAGGTAAGTATGTATTTTATTCACAGTTTTGCCTTCCAGAGTATGAAGGCAGCACAGGTTGTTTTATCCTTCCTTCTGCTGGACGTTTAGGCTGCTTCCTTTTTGTCTGTGTGCTGATATTGAACCTAGGGCTTCATGAAAGCTAAGGATGTGCTCTACTGCTTAGCTACACCCTAGTCCTGTATTCACTATTTATTGCAGTGAACAATACTTATATAAACACTTATGTATACATGTGTAAATGTTTTTATAAGATGGCTTTTACAAATGTGGTTACTATCACCAGGCATAGTGGTGGTCGAGGCCGAAGCAGGAGGATCACTCCAAGTTCAAGGTCAATCTACCCTGCATAGTAAATTCAAGACCATCCTGAACTACACAACAAAACCCTGTTTCAAAGACAAAAACAAAAACAAAAATATGCAATTACTGTTGGAATGTCAAGACAAGTCAAGAGCCAAAACATCAAAAGGCCCCCAGGACTTGGAGGCAGAAAGCAAACTTTATATCAGTGGGCCTGGTTGGGACAATTCCTCAAAGAACCAGACAATGTGTCTTTTGTTCTCCTAGAGTTTATATAGGACTTGCAGGCAGGAACTGAGTACAAAAGCAGACCAAGAAGTTGATTGGTTACACATTGTATCAGTATTACTGATTGGCCTATAGCAAGTTCAAATTCAGGATAAGAAATACTAGTTTAGGGTAAGGTCAGCTAAGAGAGACACATATTTGGAGTGTGCATCTGTTCAGGGTAGGGTCTGCCAATGCAGGACAGATAGGGGAGACATATACTCTAAGTATTTGGAATTTGCTTGGACTGCAAAAACTGTTCACAGCCAGCATTATCCTGGATCGGTGCCTCACCTGTTTGTCAGCCTTTTTATTGTCTCTACAGAAGCAGGATGCTTGTAATTAACTGATTGGCTGCAGTTTCCTTCATCCATATATGATCAGTTGTTTCAGAAATGCATCATATAAATTACATGTTACATTCCAGGATGGGTTCAAGTCCTGGGCAGATGAGGAGTGTTGAGCAACATTTTACATGTGAGCAAAGTATGGTCAAAGTAGATAATGAAGTATGTCCTTGGCAGCATTAACAAGTTAGACAGGGAGCTGTGTTCTTGGCAGTGCCAATAGGTTACATAGGGAGTTACGTGCTTGGCAGTGCTAGCAAGAAAACACGCGCTTATGATAATCATTACCAACTACTAGAACTTTGGAGCTAATTCAGAACCTTTGGGTTAATTCTATTTTTCAGATTAACCCGTATTACACTCTTCTTTTTCACTATTATGAAGTACGAACATACTATGCATTTTGATAGATGCTTCCAAATAGTTCTATACACTCTTCTGTTTGTGAGACAAATTGTTTCCAAACAAAGGAGGCTGTGAACTGAGGCACTACTGAATCATTAAAAAAAAAGCCAAACTCAAATTGAGGGGGTGTCTGGGGAACTACTTTAAAAGGATTAGTAGAATGTAGATAATATCCAGGGAAGACTGTACCTCCCATAGAAATCTCAGCCAATAAGGAAATGGGGGAAAGAACCTGCATGCTAGGAGTTACACTGCTCACTCTGGGACTGTTCTGGGTGCACCCACCAAATTAGTGAACACCCAGCCTTGCAAGACTGGTTAAAACCTCACTTTGGCTGCCTTTGATTGTATTCTTTGGGCCTGGGCAAGTGAACATATTTCTCGGTTAGTTACTTTCTGCTTACTGGAACAAAGTCTGCAACACCTACAAGTAAAGCAGGGAAAGTATATTTTAGCTGACAGTTTGTAGGGCAGGGAAGCCTGACAGAGGAGCATAGAAGAGGAGAAACAGTTCACGGCATGGTGCATGGCAGGCAAGAAGCAGTAAGGTTTTTTTTACTTCTTTCCCTTATTATTCCATCCAGGCTATAAGCCTCATAGAGAAGTCTCCCCTCTGAAGTAAATTTATCCCAGAGCCACGCTAAGCAAATCAGTGGACTAATCCAGTATCACAAATGCATGGATCAGTATCCAGTCACTCCCAAAAGCCCCACCTAGGAGCACATGAGGCTGGGGGGGGGGTGTTTAGTTATAAGTCATAACACTCAGCATCTCTGAATTCCTCAAAACCTGGTGCCCAATCAGGATGTGGGAATGGGTTGTTAATTTCATAAATTCCATTCTGCTATTAATTTATTGCTTTCCCCCTATTTGTTTTTACATTTCTGAGTTTAGCTCTCTGCAGTTCAGGCTGGCCCTGAGCTCACTATGTAGCCCAGGCAAGCCTCAAATTCAGCAATCCTCCTGCCTCTGCCTCTACCTCCCGAGTGCTGGGATTACAGGTGTGAGCCACCATGCCCAGCACTGTGATGTGTGGTATTGATTGCTGGTGGGTGTGAGTCACCACACCGGCATTGTGGTATGTCATTACTGGGGATTGAATTCAGGAACTGGTGCTTACAAGGCAGAGGCTGGAACCACTCAACTAAATCCCCAGCCCCGGCTTTGGTTAACTTTTAACCTGGTGCATTAAGGTAACTCCATCTTAGGCTCTGCTAACTCTATTGCTAAATTGCCTCTTATTTTTCTATAAGATTCTATAAGATTTCTATAGCTAAATTCTTATATTGTCTCTTATATAGCTAAATTGCCTCATATCTCCTCCTCTGAAGTAGCTCTAAATAAGGTTAGGTAAGGTGGGTGATGGGTGTGCTGAGGGGATTCAGGGATGTTCTCTACTGGGCTACTTCAAAGAACCGCAGTAGGTGTCATGCTGGTAGAAGCGGGGTGGGGGGCGTTTGGCAGTTTTGGACTTTGTACAGAGGGCTGGTCTAGTGAGTCCCAGTGAAAGGAGATTGGCACAGTCATTGCTGCCTCCACATGCACAACCATTTGGAGCTCATCAGCCATTAGGTAAGAAAAACAAATTCTGCCAAGAAATTATGACTGTGTGGCCAAACAGGAGCCAGAATGAAAAAAAAAACAAAAACAAAAACAGGAGTGGCCAAGGGAAGGAGCCAAGGCCAGACCCAGCTCTTAAAAAATTGCATTAGGAATTGTGGCCAGGGAGTCTTAAACCTGCCTATTCATGGAGGTCACCTGTAAGTCTGTTTTCTGTTATTGTCTTCAGGTTTTCTTCCACCTGATGGGAATCATTTCTCCAGAGGTGAAGGGTTTTCTCTATAAGCCCACAGCTTCCTCTGGTTTCCACCATAAGGAAACCAAGAGCTATATAGTTTTGAAAGACTATCTCAGTTAAGGAATTTAAAGAATCTTTTCATTTTTAGTTTTTAAAACATTCAGTATTTATTAGTAATTTAAATTTTTTTTTTTTTTTAGTTTTAAAAGCTAATAACAGACACCACCTTTAACTAAATTTTCAGCAAGAAAGATACTCCGAGGTATTAACATTAAAAATTCAGGGTTGCGGGCCGGAGATTTAGCTCAGTGGTTCCAGTGCCTGCCTCGCAAGCACAAGGCCCTGAGTTTGATCCTGGTAACCACATACAATGCTGGGCGTGGTGGTTCACGCCCACCAGCCATCAATACCACATACCACAGTGCCAGGCGTGGTGGCTCACCCTTGTAATCCCAGCAGTCGGGAGGCAGAGGCAGGAGGCTTGCTGAGTTCCAGGCTTGCCTGGGCTACATAGTTAGCTCAGGGTCAACCTGAACTACAAAGCGAGATCCTGTCTCAAAAGAAAAAAAAAATTTCAGGGTTGCTGGGCATGGTAGCTCCACCTGTAATCCCAGCACTTGGGAGGCAGAGGCAGGAGGATTGCTGAGTTCAAGGCTTGCCTGGGCCACATAGTGAGCTCAGGGCCAGCCTGAACTACAACGTGAGATGCTGTCTCAACAAAAAAGAAAAAAAAATTCAGGGTCAGGGATTTAGTTCAGTGGTTCTGGTATCTGCCTCGCAAGCACAAGGTCCTGAGTTCAATTCAGTACCAGGCATGGTGGCTGATGCTTGTAATCTCAGCACTTGGGAGCCAGAGGCAGTTGGACTGTTGGGAGTTTGATGCTAACTTGGGCTACATAGTGAGTTCAGGGCTAGTTTGAACTATGAAGTAAGACCCTGTCTCAAAAAAAAAGGAAGAAAAAAGAAAGAAAGAAAGAAAGAAAGAAAGAAAGAAAGAAAGAAAGAAAGAAAGAAAGAAAGAAAGAAAGAAAGAAAGAAAGAAAGAAAG
>PVIC010049049.1:0-13297 GCA_004025085.1 Thryonomys swinderianus
CCTGCCTCACAAGCGCAAGGTCCTGAGTTCGATCCCCGGTAACCACATATAATGCTGGGTGTGGAGACACGCCCACCAACAATCAACACCGCATACCACAATGCCGGACGTGGTGGCTCACGCCTGTAATCCCAGCACTCGGGAGGCAGAGACAGGAGGATTGCTGAGTTCGCGGCGGCTTGCCTGGGCACCATAGTGAACTCAGGGCCAGCCTGAACTACAAAGCGAGACCCTGTCTCAAAAGTCAAATCAGCTTTTCAATGTAAGACTGCACTTTCCTGCCCCTAGCAAATGGCCCTGGCTCTGAGTTTATCAGTGTTAATTTGCTCATGTGGTGCACATAGTAATCCTGAATTTTCTAAGAAGCTGGCCAGGGTATCTCAATTTTATTTTATTTACCTTTCTAAATCTACTCATCTGAAAAAGTTTTGCTACGTTTTCCCTCAAACCCTGTTCTGTGTAGCAGACTATTTCATTTAATTAAACATTTGTATTTTTCTAAAAATATTTTTAAAAGTGAAGCCATAGTAACAATAAAGAGCTAACATTATTTATTCTAATTTCTTGGAAAAAAATGAGACAATCAGAGAATGCCATCATACATGCACATATGTCTTTGAAAAGTCATTCATGGCAAGAGATACTGATGTTTGTTGAAATGCACACCAGGGTAAAGCTCTGAAAGAAACTACATGAATTTTACAGTGGCCTAGATATATCAAAAATAATGATTGGGCCACCGTCTACTGCTCTAAACCAAAGAAGGTACAGAGCTGAGTCGGCACAGTTCCGTCTTGTTAGTGACCTTTTAAATCGATGGTGAATGTTCTCAAAAATGCATTTGATATGACATGATTTTTTTTTTTTGAGACAGGGTCTCACTTTGTAGTTCAGGCTGGCTCTGAGCTCACTATGTAGCCCATGCAAGCCTTGAACTCAGCAATCCTCCTGTCTCTGCCTCCCAAGTGCTGGCATTACAGGCGCGAGCCACCACGCCCGGCAGTGACATGAAATATTTTTAAGAAAGCTTGAGTGAGACCATAGAAAACATTCATTCTTTCCATCTAAAGTTAACAAATACAGAATGTAGCAAAATAAAAAATGTCCTCACCATTTAAACATTCTTAACACCTATTTGATGTTATATGACACTTTCAGTTTATGTATGAGAATCAGAAATATTTGTAGTCACCAAAATTGTTTTGGATACATTGTGAATAAGGATCTAAAGTAAGTAGGGTTCCATTTCTGTTTCAACTGCTTTTAGCATTAGGCAGAACAGTTTTCAAACTTTTAATGTGTATTTTATAATCACACAGCATAAGAAAGAAACAGTTACACATGGAATAAAATATGACAGCACCTTATAAATTATGGGCAACACTAATGGAAGGATGTAAAGATATCTACGAGAATTAGGCAGTTGTGAACTGACTCTGGACTGTTACGGTAATTGTGACTAGTTTACTCACTAAGGTATATAGTTTGGCTTGGTTGGTTACTATTATTAATTTCATATTGAAGATTTGTTTTTTCCTAGTTTAAAAGCATCTTAAGCACAATGATCTTTTGATGTCTACAATTTTACCAAAATATTTCACTTAATTTACATGTTGAGGATTTTCATGAGAAATTAAGATAATTCATCATTTGCTTGTTAATGCCTTTTTATTTTCAAATGGGTTTGGTATTCATTCTGTTGCAGGACTTAAAATTTCACCTTGATGTTTCTTTATCATTTATAGAGTATGGATAATTACTACACAAAGAATGAGGATATAGCCTGTGCACCTAAAATTGATGATGGATAATTATAAATATGTATCCCACAAGACGATGCTTTTCATTTACTATCATATAACATTATCATTTTTTGCACAGTAGCTCTTTATTCTTAATGTGTCCGTTAAAACCAGATTCATATCTGAATTTAGCACTTTTTAGAAGAATCATTGAGATTTGAGTTGTGTAAATCCTTCATTTGCCTGACAGCATGAAAACATGGTACATATATGCTTGTTGAAAAAAATTGATAATAATAGAAAGGAAACAGCATATGTATATGGGGGGTTGTAGGGAGGGCAGGGGAATGGGAAAAATGATAATCAAGATGTATTGTGTACTGGTACAAATTCTCACTGATGAATGTGATCATGTGTATATATATAAAATGTACCAATAAATCAATTTAAGAAAAGAAATTGTGAAATTCTAGCAAAATGGGTAATCTTCCTTTTGTGTCTTTTGGTGGAATCTCAGACTTAATGATAAAAGGTAGAGATTTTTTTGTTGTTGTTGCACGAATACTCTTAGTTTTGAGAAATCATGGTATAATACAAAGTATTGTATTGTTACTTATGGTAAATGGTACAGCTTTGATATTATGCTGGATATCATGTCCTGATGTATATACAATGACTCTTTTGAATATGCCTGGGTGCTATAAATGTGTCTTGAGAACAGTATTGAGCCAAATTAGCTTAATCTCTGATTTTGACAATCTCTACATTCTTATTTTCAGTTTTCAACAAGTATTTACTGAACCTGATGCAAGTGAAACTATAAGTAAAATGGCAGTAATATAATGAAAATATTCTCTCTTCATGTCTAGTGAAGAGGACAGGTGAATAAGCAACTCAGCATGCCTCAGTATACTAAATGCCAAAATAAACACTAGGCAGTTATGGGAACATGTGAAGAAGGATTTCCAGTGCAACCCCAACAGATACAGGGAAGGTTTCCCATAGGAAGTAAAGGCCAAATTTTTAAAGGAGATAGGAGCAAGTGGAGAGAAGTTGAACATAAGGTCAAGAATTCCAAATATACCTATGGCCTCTTTAATTACTTCATTGCTTCTTTATGATAAAGTTAGGAAATATTTAAGTGAAGCTTAAAATAATTGGTAGTGCAAATATGACTCATGAATATTGCTGTTTTTATTTTTGAGCTTGTTTTAGATACAGATGTATCATTCGAAAATTACACTCCTGTTTATGAATATTACAGCTTAGCCCTTCTTTTCATGTCGTTAATAAGAAGCCTGTTAGGCAGAACAAAACCACATTCTTATATTTAGTAAAAAAACATTTGTTTCTACCCCAGCCTATATTCCTTACATAAATATACAATACTTTCTTTTTAATAAAAACATGTTTTTTGAAAAAATATAATTAAGGTTTTTATACATTTTAAGTTATATCTGCCTACTTTTGCTGTTAAGGAATGAATGGAACAATGGAATGCAAGCAGTAGCTCATGATGCGTTTCTATTATTCTGTTCTTGTTTTAGTAAAGAAGGAAAAGGACAAATTGACGTAGTGTATTTATATAGTTATAAATTAGGACCAAACTATTTATAGAGGCAGAAAATATCTTTACATGCAAGATTATGACATCTTTATCTGGAATAGCATTGATCCGACTTAGAATTATATGAAATTATGCCTTTAAGTAGCTTTTGATATACATATTTTAAGTATTAATAAATATATAATGTATTATATATAATTATATAATGTAATTTTATTGTAATAATGTATAATAATATAATAATGGAAATATATTATTACAAATATGTCACAGTGGTACAAAAGTTTATTTTCTTTATCACTCATGATGACATGTACATTATTTTCTATTGAAAATACATTTCCTGTTCAAATTGCAAAGTAGGTAAGCCTTTTCATATTAACTCCAGTAAAAGGATTTTAAAATACTTCCAGAAAGTTCTATAAGTAATCTGATAGTAATTGGCATTTATGAATCTTGATTTAGAAGCAAAAAGAACAAATATTTTAAAAATTAAATTTCAACTGTTAGCTCTCTATAAAATGTATCAATAAAGAATTCGATTTAAAAAATTATATTCAATTTTTAAAATATATGTAAGCTAAAATGTTAGTGTTTCCCTTTCTCGAACATTTTAAGGCCCTGATCTCTGGCTAAAAATATACAAATATTTGTAAATGGATTAGGAGTCACTGAATTTATAGATTTTAGACTAATATAAACTTGTTTTAGCAAAATATAAATAGACGCTACAATTTTTCCATTTAATTCAGCTTGATCAGAGATTTCTAAGTCAAGTGATCTATTACAAATTTGGGGAAAAGAGGAGGGAGGAGGAGAAGAGAAAGATTATTTTGGGCAAAATCAGTTTCAGGGTTGGAAGAATTCAGCACAGTGAGTGGAAAATGTCTGAAGGAAGTGAAGAACACCACTCCTCGGTTCTTCCGGGTGTCGTGATCGGCCCGTTATTCTCTCTTCCATTCTCCCACTCGTTACGAGGACAGCGTAGATGGCTCTTTCAGTTATGAGATGGATTGTGTGGCTGCTTACTCGGACAGTGTTCTGCCTGGGGCTATGCTGGTGGTGAGCTCGGAGACTGAGCTTTCAGCGACACGCACGGCTGCCTACAGTGCATCCTGCCTGACTCCGGCCTCCCAGTCTGTGAAACAGCAAGCGGTGGGGGCCCAAGCCCGTTCTTCATTGGTGTCACAGATCAAGTGCGATTTACTGGGGAAACATTTTTTGCTGCGGCTGGGCCACGCCCTTCCCTCCAGGGCAGTGGGGCCTAGGGCAGCCTGGAGGCTCACTCCTGGGGAATGGCCGTGGAGGTCCCCACTAGTTCGAAGGTTGGAGCAAACTTTCAAAATGCTCCATTCCCTGGTGAATTTCTGTCCATTAATGTTTGTGAAAAGTACATAAGGTCTGAGAAATATTTTCTTTAAATTTTAGGGGAAAGGTTTAATGGCATACTATAACTACAAATTAAATAAAAATGTTACAATCTCCATTTAAATATTGTTTCTTACCTGTTAATATGCATACATATTACAGTATCTTAGTCAGTTATTCAAACTATAGGCCTAGACCCATAGGCCAACATTTTTGTTATATCCTCACTATGAGGGAGTTGGAGAGAAGAAGCAAAGCCCTAAATTCCTCAGACAGGAATTAATCCCATCATGAAGATTCCACCCTTATAACCTAATTGCTTCCTAAAATTCTCACCTCTTAATAACATTGCATTAGATGTTGGAGCTTCAGCATAAGAATTTAGAAGGGTCTGAATATGGTGGCACATGGCTGTAATCCCAGCATGCAGGAGGCTAAGGAAGGAGGATCACCAAGAATTCCAGGCAGGCCTGGGCTATTTAGTGAGCTAATGTGAACTGAACTACACTGAAAGACCTAACTCAAAAAAAAAAAAAAGAGAGAGAGAGAGAGACAGAAAGAGAAAAATAATTTAGAAGAGGCTGAAAAAAAGTCTATCACATTCTCTTTTTAAAGAATGGCTAATAAGCCAATAATAATGCAGTCAATTTGAATGATGGTTAACAAAGTTCTAGAAGCTGTAGAAAACCTTGGTGGCATTGTCCACATCTATCTGAGTCTCTAGCATATCTTCATCTATCTTTAAGGGTAAAAATATTGTCCTGTAGTTACTCTCACTTGAGTTTATGCTTTACAAATACTTCCATTTACCTTAAACCTAAACTTTTATAATTTATTTTATTTTGAATATGCAGGTTAAAATTTGAGTTCTTGAATATAGTACATGTATAGCAAATGCCAAGTATTTTTAAAGAGAAACAAGATTTATAGAAGTGTAATTGTACAAGTAGAAATATTAAAACTTCCCCTATCACTATAAAAAATAAAATTTTTGTCTTTAAATGAATTACTAAGCATAGTATAAAATATTTTCTTCCTTTAACTCTTACACTACATGAATATATCAAACAAAAGAAATAATGTGGAGGATAAATGTAGTGCTGAATTTAGCAGAAAATATGACAGTGATTTGTGAGTTTGAATGTTGGGTGAAAGCCCAGATAATAATGATAGTGCCCTTTTGGACTCCTCCATTTAGAATTTGTTAAAAATACAGAATTCTATTGAATTTGAATCTTGTCAACTCAATCGGACTAAGTCCAAATCTCATTTTTTAAAGTGGGTTTTGGCACAGCCTCAGTGTCTGTTATTGCTTAGTGTGTTGACTCAAATTGATATTAGATCTGGGACTTCTTAGAACACAGTGGGGGTTATTTTGTCAGATCTAATATCAGCAGAGACTAATTTTGGGGAGGAAGTTCGAAATAGTCCAAAAGTTCAAATTATCTGCACTATTATAAAAATGTTGGCAATCTCACAGTGTTTTAAAAATTATGCAAACTTAGCATTCATTCAGTGCTCCCATTGTTTAATAACTTATGATCATAGAACTTATAACAGTGACCATAAGTAATTGAAACTCTTTTCATTCAATCATTATATCAAATCAAAATTTAATTACTCACTGGTTTATTTTGCACACTCATCATATCAGCCAATGTTACATGATTGTAAAGAACATAGGCAGAGATCTGATAACTGACAGGAAAATAGCTCATTAAAACCATCCAGGTTTAAAAAACATGTAGATAATTTTCAGTAACACCTTTGTTGCAGTCTCTTTAAGCATTTTTGACATAAAATTGAATGAGTTAAATAGTGAATTCATTAATTTTTTTTCTTCCTTTAATTCAACATTCTTCTTCTAAAGAATGATCTGACAAAGACCTCGAGATTCTAAAATAACAAGATATGTTCATTTTCATCAAATGATATATATTTTTATGGAGACATCAACTATGTAACCTGAACAAATGAGAATAGCAAATAATGTTTCTTAAAATGAGATAATAGAAGAAAATGAATGTGTAGTCCAAGAGTAAAGGGGCTAGATAAAAATCGCTAAGTAAACAGGCCAACTTGCAAGAGGTCTTGTAGCTTAGACTGAGGAACTTGGGTTTTATTTTAAATTGCAAGCAATACTGTTGCAGATTTTTAACCAGAATGGTGACATCAACATATCTGAGTTTTAGAGAGAAAACTCAGTGGATGTTTTCTCTTGCAATAGCTTTCTAATAAGGTGAGATAACTAGCACAAAGAGTCAGCAACTGGGAAAAGTGTGGATTAGCTGCTCTGAGGACGTTAACGTGAGCTGACCAGAGATGCTCTGATTTCAGTATGATCTTGGAAAGCTAGTTGATGTGAAAATCCTGAGGTAGTTTTACAGTGGTCTCTTCCCCCTACAGCCATGGGGAGCTCATGTAGAAGAGTGCAGATGTGGTGCAGGGGTCAGTTCACCTTGGAGCAGGTTATCACAGAGAATGCAGCAGAAGAGAAGAGAGCTTACCATTTTAATGAGAGTGGTTAAAGTAAACATGTCGTGTGGTAGCCTGGATAGGAAAGACAGTGAAGCAGAGAAGAGTGGAATGAACTGGAACTTTATAAGGTTAGGTGTCTCAGTGGAATTAAAATCAGCTCAGGGATAGCAAGACAGTGAATAATAAAAGCCGTGCCCACAAAAATGACATCATCACAGAAATAAAAGTTGGTGATTAATGGTTTGAAAAAGGACAAGCCGCGGTGATGACAGTGTCTATACGGACATTTATCCGGTCATGAAAATTACAACAAAGAATAAAATATACTATGTAATTAGTGTTTATGAACAAAATTTGAATATGGTCATACTTTATTAAATGTACTTAAGAATTCATTGTAAATTAGAGATCTCATTATGTTACCACAAAAGCAGCCTACCCTCTTCCCTCCTTTCCTCTCTCTTCCATTAATCCTTTCCTTCTTTCCCTCCCTCCCTTCCATGCTTCCTGTGTTGTCTTTTTGTCCCCCTCTTCACACCTTCCATTATCTAAACATGTTAGGTGCATGTTTTGTGAACCCATGACTTATACAGTGCATTATCTATTGAAAGTATAGGCGCATAACCAAAATTACAGCAATGTATTTAGCACTATTAATAGAGTCATGCCTTATGGGATGGCGCACTCCTAGAGAGATTCCAAGGAAGTGACATTTGCACCAATTTTGAAGTATGCCTAAGAATTTGTCAGTGAGAAAAAGGGAAAGGTATAAGATGTTATATACCAGGAGAGAAGAGCGTGCAAATACAAGCACTGATTCATTAAAGTATACAAAGTGCACTATGGTTATATGGTTTTAAGACGGAACAGATATATAGAAGACAGGATACAGATGATGATCAAATGGTGACACCTAGCTCTACTTGCTAAGAACTTCTAATATCAGGCCTAAGAGTTTGGACCTTGTGACATAAGAAAACATTTGCATCCATCAAATGGGCACATAAGATTTTACAAAAGAAATGGGAGCTAGTGTACACAGTAAAATCTTGCAGCCATTCAGAAGTGGAGTCAAAAGTGCAATGCAGAACATAATTGAGCAATAGACCAGAAGAAAGGAGAACTTATTACCAATGATCTGTTGCCCACCCTCTCCTTAAAAACAGAATTTGGGTAGTATTTATTTATGAGAAATGAACATGTATTCACTGGATAAATTAAACATATATTTGGAAAAAGACATACTTTCATTATTTACTAAAAGGAAAGAAGTAGACTGTATCTGTGAGAAAATTATTATTTTTATTATTATTTTTTTGAGACAGGGTCTTGGTTTGTAGTTCAGGCTGACCATGAGCTCACTATGTAACCCAGGCAAGTCTCAAACTTAGCAGTCCTCCTGCCTCTCCCTCCTGAGTGCTGGGATTACAGGCATGAGCCACCACGCCCGGCATTGTGGTATGTGGTACTGATTGTGGGAGGATGTGAGTCACCACGGCTGGTATTGTTAACGAGTAAGAATAAGAAAATTATTTTTAAGCTAGAATTCTGTATCTAGGCATAATATCATGAAAAGGGAAAGAGAAAGATATTCTCCAATATGTACTTCCATTTCTAATTAATATCCTCCCAACCTCATAAAGCTATTGACAGATCTAAGCAATGCTACTACAAGATGCATTGAAGAGAACAACAGTTATACCTTCCTAGTGGGTCTAGAACAAAATGAGTATTGATAAGTAGATGTCTGTGGAGGAGCTTGTGTTAGTTAGGAAGGGGGTAGCGTGAGTCATACCATGAGCATGAACACACTGCCTAACTGTATCTGGCACAAGACACATATTTAGTATGTAGGTTTTGATAAGAAAAATTAAACTTGTAAAAATGTGGCTTACTATTTTTAAGGACTGTGCCATATATACTATTAATTTAGGTGATAGTTATGTGTATTTTCAACACTTCGGTTCTCAGGAAAGTATATAGGTGCACTGTTGTCTGAACTGATCCAACACTACAGTTCACTCTTCTGAAAGTAAGTGATTCTAACTAGTGAGTCTAACATTATGCCATTTTTTCAATGGATCAGTTCTACTTCAGTTTTTCTAAGTTTGCTACCAGTTCAGCCAAACTTGTTTACTTTGTAAGGGTTAGTTTCCTTTTGGGGGGATTGTGCTATATGTTTTTCTCCCTTATTATGATTTATCAACTGATAGAATGTGTGGGATCCTAAGATTTGTACTTCTGTTTCATTGGCTTTCATACCCAAATTGTGTACTTACTTATTTCTTTTGGATGGCATACGCCAATTTACTCAGCCAAGACTGCTTTTTCTCCCAGAGTATCTCTGACACAAAATCACTTAAATAAATGAATATTCTGAGTACCACTGGCTCAGCTGGCCAGAACAGTAAAACCGTGTGCCAATACACAATGTAACTTTGAGGGCTACTACTGGAGAAATTCCGAAGCATTGTTTTCATCTTAACAGTTTTTGTTTAGAAGTGCTTTCTTTGTCTTCTCTCTTTTATTGACTTCATCTGCCAAATAGTGCAAAAAGCTGTTTTGCACACAGCCTTTCAATACTGAAAATGATGGGACAGGCCAAACAGTATAAGAAGGACATTGTCTAATTTATCTAAGCATACTGGCCCTTAGTGTGTTATAGTAAGCCATTGGTTGTATTCAGAAATATGGGGAATTGTGTATTTTGGGAGTTAGCTGGTCTGACCATACATTTTTATTTCACAAAACAAAAGGTATTATGGAATTTTATAAATCAAATATGCTTGCTTCTGTCTGTTTTCTGTATAGCAGAATATGAGAGTCAGAGTAATTTATATATAAACAGTTTCTTTTGACTCACAGATCAGGAAGTTAAAAATGTGTCACTAGCCTAGCTAAACTTCTGTTGATGGTCTCATGCTGCGCCATGAAAGTGGAAAGAGGAAAGGGCACATGTGGAAAGGGCTTGTGAGACAGAGAAATTGCTGACCTACTTTGTAGCAAGCCTCTACTGAAGTTACTAATGTAGTACTGAAAGACCTAACTCCTATTACTTTTCCATATACATAATGAGCTTCTGTGAGGTATGATAAAAAAGGTACTGTGAGGGCTGCTTAAGTACCGCATGCTAACTGATTGCACCACTGGAGCTCCTGATACTGTCCTTAGTCAATTCAAAATGTTAGTCTTTCATGGTGACTTTGACATTGCACACTTCCAGATCTAGATAAGTAAGGACTCAATGTAATGTTTTCACAAGTTGACCTTTCTCTTAGTACTCAGTGAAGCTCTTCACTATGTTTTTTTAAAATTGAATTCTTTATTGGTACAATTTATATACATCTCACAATCACATATAACATTGGGGAATTTGTACCAGTATATGACACGTTAGTCCTCATTTTTACCCATATCCCTATGCACCCACACCTCCCCACCCCTTTTATACATACTCTTTTATTTTCTTTCTGAATCATGTTTATTCTTTCCCCTCATTACATTCCCACACCAAATTTCCTATGGAAATTTCCCATTCTTTTGGTCACACTTCTTTTTTAAAATTTTTAAATTAATTTTTATTTCTATTGATACATTGTGTGTATATGTGTGTGTGTGTGTGTGTGTGTGTGTGTATATATATATATATATATATATATATATATATATATATCATGATCACACTCAATATTGGGAATTTGTACCAGTACATGACACAATTTAATTATCATTTTTTCTTGTTCCCCTACACACCCTACAACCTCTCCAACCCCTAACTATATAAGCCTTGTTTCCCTTTTTTTAATCATCACATTTTTATTCACCCATTACTCCTCCACCACATTCCCCTCTGAATATTTTCTACTTCACAATATCCATCATACATTCTAGAAGTCATGAACATCCTCAGTTTCTCATACCAGAGAACAGATAATGGTAAATATTCAAAAGACATTTATTCATTTATGCATCAAAATTGATACAATGTAGTATGATGTTATTAGCCATAGAAAGACAGAGATATATGATTTGACCAATTGAAATTTCCTAGTTTCAAAATAACCAATTTGCTCGCAGCACCTCCAAAATCAAAATTTGGGTTGGCTCCAAAAGTGAGATCATGTAAACACAGAGGGCTGTTTTCTAAGCTGAAGTTCTTGTTTTGCTAAAGACATTACAATCATGTTTGAAGTTGACTATGTGACTGTTGTGTGTGAAGTTAGCTATATCTTATGTCTCTAAATATTTTATGTGTAGTAGTTGGTATAATAATAGAGCACTGGAGCTATAAGCTAAAATTGCAATGGTAGGAATGGAAATGAAATAGACAATAGCCTCAAATCTAGGCATTGTCTTATTCAATAGTACATTAAATTATATGAAAGAAAAACAAAACTGTTTCTAATATGTATGAAAGGCCTTATATCCTCACTAATTTCTTCTATGAAAATATTTCCTATATGATTATATTTCCCTAGGGAATATTTTAGAGGTCATAGGGTTTTCTTGAAGCAATTTTTAATTAACAATTTCCATACATTATTTAGTAATTCCCCCAAAACTCACAAAAAGAATATAAATTCTTAAAAGAAATGAGAAAAAATAAAGTCAGACTTACAAATAATAGGACATCGCTGTCCCGGACAACACAGGCTTCATCAGATGCCCGATTGTAGAGTGATGGCCACAGTCTGCACACCTGTAATTTGTAGACTTTGGCAGAGTTTCAAGTAGTTACTGTTTACTTAAATAATTGGAGCTGAAAGGTCCTCAGTTTCCTCTTCTAAACTGAAGTTTGTGTTTTGCGATTTTATCCTATTTGCTTACAGTGCAGCAGTTTCAAGACATCTTGAGCCAACTTCTTAGGGAATACTGACATATAACCATATGAGTCTGTAGCTAAACAAAAACGTCTACACCCATAACAATTTTGTCTCCTATTTTTTTTTTCTTTCTTTTTTGAGACAGGGTCTCGCTTTGTAGCTCAGGCTGACTCTGAGCTCACTATGTAGCCATGCAAGCCTCGAACTCAGCAATCCTCCTGTCTCTGCCTCTCGAGTGCTGGGATTACAGGTGTGAGCCACCACGCCCAGCACTGTGGTATGTGGTATTGATTGCTGGTGGGCGTGAGTCACCACGCCCAGCATTGTATGTGGTTACCGGCGATCAAACTCAGGACCTTGCGCTTGCGAGGCAGGCGCCGGAACCACTGAGCTAACCCTCCGGCCCTTGACTCCTATTTCGTCAGTAGAAAGTTTTTAAATTAGGTTTTATCGTATTACATTTAATGGGAAAATATTGATGGAAATGTTGTTACAGTGTCCAAGAATTATTAAAGGGAATACTATCAGAAGGATTTTTCTGTGGGTCTTGCCAAAGTAGAAATTAGCTGAGAGGAAAACTAATTTTGTGGTGTTTTCTGACAGCATCTCCCTACATGGTTCAGGCCACCCTTGAAGTCACTATATATCTACACTAAGCTGGCCTTGTAACTCATGTCAGTCCAAATGTGCCAGGTTCCTCAGCATGCCCCAGTGCACCTGGCTTAAAAAAAGAATAGTCCTGTAAAATGCATTCTTCTGGGTTAGCTGTCTGAATACCAAACTATGTGGAATTATTTTCTTTTTTGTTTTTGATCTTTAAAACTAGGTGCTCCCATCCTGCTTTGAAAGGAACTCAGAATTTAGTGTGCCTATTCCTAAAATATTGAAATGTTTTTCCTGACTATAATCATTATGTCCAAGGAAAGATATTCAGAGAAAGAATTTTGGTACACATGTATCAAACTGAAGGACATTTGATTAAAGACAGATTTTGTGATATATAAAATCCAAGTCAGATATGTCCTGCCATTTCTACCTTTACATACTTCAGTAAAGATATCTTTAAAATTACAGATTTCATATAAAGATATGATTTCCAAGTCAAAATATATATTTGGGAGGGCCGGAGGGTTAGCTCAGTGGTTCCGGCGCCTGCCTTGCAAGCGCAAGGACCTGAGTTCGATCCCCGGTAACCACATATAATGCTGGGCGTGGTGGCTCATGCCTGTAATCCCAGCACTCGGGAGGCAGAGACGGGAGGATTGCTGAGTTCGCGGCGGCTTGCCTGGGCACCATAGTGAGCTCAGGGCCAGCCTGAA
>PVIC010049050.1:0-13295 GCA_004025085.1 Thryonomys swinderianus
ACCCTTAATGAATGTTTTCCAAGAAAAGATAGTTTGGAGGTTCATGTCATCTCTGTAATGTCCCTTTGACTTTGTAGCTGTATTCCAAGAACCAGAAGACCTTGAATCAGGTGATCCTCTAGTCTTAATGTATTCCTCAGCTTTCCCCAAATATCCAGAGCCTGCAGGAGAAGAGGTTTATTTGGCTCATGATTTAGGGGGATTTAGTCCATGGCGAGCTGGTCTGAGGCATGAACAGCACGGTGAGAGGGTGTGGTGGAACAAAGTGGTTTAGTTCCTGGTGCTGGGCAGCACAGCGGGGAAGCAGGGCCTGTGAAGGTTGACCAGATATACACCCAAGGCTACACCTCCACAGCTCACCTAGACACCCAGCTGTGCTTTACTGCCCCATTAGGCAGTTGCCAATCAAGTGGACACATTAAGGTTCCCCTTCTCACCTGGATACCATAGTCCTGAGCTGGGAGGTCACAGAGAAATCACTCTCCTGGGCACAAAGCCATGCACCAGACTCTTCTGTGCCCCCAAATGCAACCCCAGAAAGTCCTCCCTCCACAGGGTTCTGTGAAGCATAGGGTCAGATTGTCAGAAACAGCTCTTTCAATCTCTCTAGTGAAAATAATTTTCTTAGAATACTAAGGAAAGCACAATTGTAATACCTCTTTTTTTCCCCTTTTTTCTTAGTACTAGAGATTAAACCCTAGGCCTTTGCACTGAGCTGCATCCTCAGCCCTTTTCTGTACTTAGGCAGTATTTTGATAAGTCACTAAATTGCCTGGCTAGACTCAAATTTGTGATCCTCCTGCCTCAGCACTCCACAAGGCTGAGATTACAGGAGTGCCCCACCAGGCCCAGCCCAACGGTGAGCCCTGTTATGTGTGGTGTGTCAGATTAACCTTGAACACAGCAGTGGTTCTCCTCAGGGATCCTTCTCAGGAGCGGCACCATGTACACAGGTGACACCTCATTTGTCCAGCATGGTTGGGAGGATCTTCTTGTGGCTTCCCACTGTCTCAGCCCCTGCTGTTTCCAGCTAGGAAACTGATTTAGAGAGCTCATGTGGTATTAGAGTGGGCCCTACCCCTAGAGAGCTAGGTCAATAAATCAGGAATTATGTGCATTGATTTGTGTGTGTGTGTGTGTGTGTATGTGTATGTTCCTCTTTCGATTTCTTGGTTGTTTTTTTTTTTTTTTGAGACAGGGTCTTGCTATGCAGTTCAGACTGGCCTTGAACTCACAGAGACCCTCCTGCCTCAGTTTCCCAAGGGGTGGAATTACAGGTGCGTGTTCTCCTCTACTGCCTCAATGATTTGTTTGGTCTCCTTCAGCTGATACTTACAGAGAGACTCTCTGCTCTGTCCTGATCTGCTTCCTCCAAAAGGCTGCCTTTAAATGCCACCTAACAGGGAAAACACTTAGGGTCTGGGCGAACCGGATGGAGGAGCACATGGATTCCCCAGAGCACCTCTCCTGTCCCTTATGCATTTCATGGATCAGACCCGGTTCTCTGTGAGGCAGGACGGGTGCATTTCCTGCTCTCACACCTCTGGCAAGTCAGTGAGCGTCTTTCTGGACAGCAGTGGGGCAGAAGCAGCGAGATCCTGGAAGTCCCGTGAGGGTCCCTCATCTTCCCAGCAGTGACCACTGGGGACATGGGCCTCATTAGTGGGCAGCTGACCCATAGAGGGGCCTCTGGTCTGTTGGTGGAAGAGCAAAGAGCCCAGAGGGGTCCCTGAGAGCCTCACAGGTTCCCAGGGCCGTTCATCTTGCCGACTGACCTTGGCAAGGGGGGAATGTTGTGCTCCTTGAATCTTAGTTTCAGATTTGTTCACCCACGGGCTTCAGCTGCAGGCACGACAGAGGCTTGAGTCTGGGGAATGAGGCCAAGGTGTGTCTGCGGTGGGCTGCGACTCCCAGGACGGACAGCTGAGCGGCAAGGCAAGTGCAAGCACCGGGCACCTGCGGTCCCCAGACACGCCAGGAGCTGGTCCCTGCCCCGGAACCCTTGGCCCAAACGCAGAGACGGACAAAAGAGACCAACTGTGGGCTCTACCTCTGAGGTCCTTTTCCAGTGTAATGTTCACTCTGCATGATTTTCCAGTTGCAGAATTTTGGGCTATGAGCTCAGGGTATGAGGACTCCACATATCAGTTTTGGGAGGCAGGAGAGCCTCCTTCAGTGGGGTCTGGCATGGGAGTTGTGGGACCCCTTGTGATACCCCTGGCCTCCTGCCTCCTCTGCCTGCTCCCTGACCTCCTGCCCTGCGAGGGAGAGAATCCTCTGACCAGGATTCACAAGTGACTCCAGGGTTCACCCCTGGCTTCCAGCAGGCGGTGGGGCTGGACAGGAGCAGCTAACTCATGACGTGAACTCAGCCACGAGGCGGAAGCACTCTGGCCAGGGCTGCCAGTGCGCAGGGATGAACAACTGGTAATACCTCTGCTCTGGCTGGAGTATGACTTCCCCATTCCTACCATGGTGAGCTTGCGTGGGAACGGGGAGCTCCCAGCCACCACAGGGGAGAGGAGCTCATGTGGTATTAGAACGGGCCCTCCCCCGGCTGCTGGGGTCCTCGCAGGAAGAGGGGCATGCGCTTCACAGGCCAGAGAAGAGCTCCAGGGAAGAAGGCAGGGGTCGCAGTGACATGTCTGAAAGCCACGGAGTGCCAAGAGCTGCCAGCCTCCCCACCTCCTCCCGGAGAGAGACCAGGAATGGTTTCTCCCCAGGGGACTCGGGAAGGAGCTGGCCCTGCCCACACCTTGACCTTGGCCTTTGCAGCATTGTGAGAAGACATGTCTGTAGCCGCAGCATGTGGCAGTGCACTCTGGCAGTCCTGGAAAACTGCTGCTGTCTCTGTGTGGGGAGTCGCAAATCTGGTATGTTGGACACGATCCTCTTGGTGGTGATTTGGTGAGACTTGTCCAATGCTGGGTGTCCCTGCCTTTTCCCCCCAGCTGCTCCTCCACCAAAATTTATCCCACAAATGTGCTACACAGGAACTCAGGAGCAAAATGCACACTGTGGGCTTTTCAGCATTATAGAAAGTTAGTGATGGAGGAAAGAAAGCAAGAGTGTGTTCAACAATGACTGTACTTTCCCCTCGTGGAATAAAATGCAGTCATGAAAAAGTTATCTGTGCCAGTGGGAAACAATATCCAAGACTTAATTGTGTGGAAAAAAAATCAAGGCACAGGGTATAGGGTGTTAGTCATTTTGAAATTAAGAAAATTCTGTATAGTTAATTTTTTTTTTTTGAGACAGGGTCTCACTTTGTAGTTCAGGCTGGCCCTGAGCTCACTATGTAGCCCAGACAAACCTCGAACTCAGCAATCCTCCTGCCTCTGTCTCCAGAGTGCTGGGATGACAGGTGTGAGCCACCAGGTCCGGCACTATGGTATGTGGTATTGATTGCTGGTGGGCGTGAGTCACCATGCCCAGCATTGTATGTGGCTTCCGGGGATCGAACTCAGGACCATTGCACTTGCAAGGCAGGTGCCAGAACCACTGAGCCGAATCTCCGGCCCCTATATAGTTAATTTTTGTTATTTATGGTAGTTTTATTCTACAAACCATAAATACCAAATCAGCAAATATTGAACCATTGACTATGGAGGAAATACAAGGTTAGGCTCTCGCTCACAGCATGAGACTCACAGCTGGGGGGCATGAGCATTGCCTATGTATCTTCAGGGGCATTGCAGATGGTGACAGAATCTGTGGGTTCTCTGCTCACATCCTAGACTGATGCCCACAGCCCCACAAGTGCGGATTCTGCAGAAATTGGGACATGTCTGTGCACATGTGGGTTCCCAAGTACAGAATCTCCAAGGAACGAGGCTAGACTGGGTGCACAAGTGCATAAGACACTGGTGGCGGTGTGCTCAGGGGTGTAGGCACTGCTTCTGAGGGCCAGGGCCATGGGCATCTCTGCTCACCTGAAGAGGCCCAGGTCAGGAGAAGGAGGAGCCTTGGCTTTGCTACAACCCCACCTCATACTACAATGTTCACTCTGTGCAGGGAATACCTGTGCTTAGTTTTTTAAAACTGCAACTTCTTATACAGAAGAACCACTTTTTCTGTATTCATTTATCTGTTGATGGCCTTAAAGGCCACTTATAAGCCTTATCTACCCTGAGTTGTGCTGCTGTACACATGGGTACATGTGTCACTGTGGTTGGATGTTTTTACCTCTTTTGGGATGACAACAAGAGGGGGAATGGCTATACACAGTGGAGTAATACTCTTCCATAAAGGAGGATAAATTTGAGTCATTTGTAGGTAGATGCATCTTGAGATCATGTTAAGTGAAATAAATCAAAGACATAGCCTAAATATCATATCACTCATATGAGAAACAAAAAGTACAGATAATTTTTAAAAATAAAAAACAACAGGAAATAAAGAGATAGATGTTTATTGAATGGGCAGGGATACAGAAACAGAGAGAGAGGGAGAATAGAAAGAATTAAGATACGCTAAGTGCATATATCTAGCCCTGTAAGGTGAATATAAATGTTATATACTACAAACAATATAGAAAACTTGAAATCTTTTGTTCTGCAGTTGGTGTTGTCATTCTCGGTTCATGAGCTAATTGTCATTTTGCAAAATCTGAAGATACATTTGGTGATTGTTAAGTAAAAAAAAAAAAAAGAGTTTCTCACAGGTGACTAGCTGCAGTGAACAGGGGCTCAGGGTGGGTGCAGGGATAGTCCATGGCAAGGCTGAGTCAGTGCCTCTTTTCAGCAGGACAGTGCTCAACTCTGTGACTTCCTGGAAATGCCTCATCCCAAGTTCCCATCTGGAGCAAGGGGACCTTGCCACACCCTGCTCTGGCCCAAATGAGGGGACACAGGAGAAATGTTGGCTTCACCCTAGAAGGCTAGACCCCAAGGTCTAGATCATCTCTGCCTGTGGAACTGATCTGGGATCATCTGTGATCTCATCCCAGACCAACCCCGGTGTGGGGGCTCCTTGGCTCTCACCGGAGACAGAAGGGAAACTGAGGCAGGGTGGTTTAAATGGCTTATCTGCCAGTTCTATGTTCTTGGATGAGTGTGTACTCCTGGGTCTCCTGATTATGATATGATCTCTCCATGGAATCCAAAAGGGAACTAGAAATAAAAGGAGAGAACAAAAGTCCATTGAAATGAGGTTTTGTTGGGAACTGGGGACTGAACTCAGGGCCTCTTCACTAAGCTACATCCCTAGACCTTATTTTTTATTTTTATTGTTTTCTTAAAATTTAATTTATTGGTATATTATATATATACATCATAATTACACTCCACATTGAGAGTTTGTACCAGTATAGACATAACTTAATTCTCATTTTTTCCCTTCCTCAGCCCACCCTACAACCCCTTGCCCCTATATACACAAGCTTTGTTTCCTTTTTTACCACCATTTTTTTCTTTCCCCTCATCATTTAACTCTAAACCCCATTTCTCTTTGAATATTTACTATTTCACAAAATTGATCATGCATTCTAGAACACATTTACAACTTCAGTTCCTCATACCAGAGAAAAGATACGATATTTACACAGTTGTGACCTATTTCACTTATGAGTCTATTCTCCATTTGAGTATAAATGACTCAATCTCATCATAAAATGGAGTATTACTCTGCCATAAAAATGACGACATTGACTCATTTAATTTTATTTTGAGACAGGATATCACTTAATTGCCCAGGCTGGGCTCAAACTTATGACCCTTCTGCCTCAGCCTCCCTGAGTACTGGGATTGCAGACCTGCAACACCACAATTAGCTTGTAGTTTTCTTCATGAGTTTCCTGCCAACTCTTGATGTTGCAGCTAGGTCTCCAGCTTCCCATTAGCAAGTCAGCTCCAGGGTGCTGCATCTGGACCATTTTATTCTCCTTGGCATAAGAAAATCTAAGAAAGAATCTCAGCAAAACTTTTTGGGGTGGACACACGAACCTGGGTCTGGTCCTCACAATGAACACAATGGTACTTTTCCGGCATTTGTCAATGTGGCCTGTGACCCTCTCCTGCTGCAGTGACACCTCCCTGTTCCTCCCAAGGACTGCTTTTTTTTTTTTCTTTTTTTTGAGATAGGGTCTTGCTTTGTAGTTCAGGCTGGCTCTGAGCTCACTATGTAGCCCAGGCAAGCCTCGAACTCAGCAATCCTCCTGTCTCTGCCTCTCGAGTGCTGGGATGACAGGCATGAGCCACCACGCCCAGCACTGTGGTATTGATTGCTGGTGGGTGTGAGTCACCACGCCCAGCATTGTATGTGGTTACTGGGATCGAACTCAGGACCTTGCGCTTGGGAGGCAGGCACTAGAACCGCTGAGCTAAATCTCCAGCCCCCGAGGACTGTTTTGAGTCTGCTTAACAGGGACTCTGTAGCTCTGTGTCACCAGATGCAACTACTTACTGTGTGTGTGTGGAGGAGCCGGCGGGTGCTTGGATGGAAACTAGAGTCTCCATGCTGAGCTACATCTCCAGACCTTTTTTATTTTTTGTTTTAAGACAGGGTCTAAATAAATTGCTAAGTCACCCTGGTTGGGTTGGATCCACTTGCCTCAGCCTCCCAGTGTGCTAGGATTATAGGCATGCACCACCACACCTGGTCCCAGCTATGCTATAAATGCATTTTCTGAGAGATGCCACTTACTGTACAAATGTGCGCTGGTCCCTGTGTCCATTCAGTGTCCCCACTGCAGGCTTGTGGTCTCCTGAGGATAAAAGACACGTAAACACCACAAGAAGCCAACCTGCTCTCCCAGAGGCGGCACCATGCGAGGTAGAGACAGTGAAGACAGCACCGTGCACATTCAGCCTGTCACACCCGCCATTTATTTTCCGTGCTCACTGCCAAGCAGCAGACACGTACCATATGCTCGCTGATTTCCGAAGCCTGGGATTCCACACACATCGGCGTGTTCATGCGCGGAGGGAGGCGTGATCATCGCCACCACCCGGGCCACCTGTGACTGTCCAGGCCGCACGGTCCTTCCCGGCCACATCTAGCAGGCACAGATGGTGTTGACAGTGTCAGAATTTTAGACACAGAACATATGTCCTCAAGCAGACAAGGTGCTAAATTAATTCTAAACACCCGTCGTAAGTTCCTCACTGCATAAACAGCGCCTGTGTTCGACATTTCCCTCTGAGGGCTGCCGGGGAGCGGGCTGGGCTTGGTTGTACAGGGTTGAACATTCTCCTTGGAGCCTCGTCTCCACAAAGGGAAACAAAGGAAGCAGGAAAGCAGATCAAATACTAAGCAGAGGTGTGAGTGGAGGGTAGTGAGGAGGGGTTCTCACCTCTGGGATTTTGTTTGTTTGCTGGCTTGTTTTGCAGTGCTGGGGATCAAACTCAAGTCCTTCTCACTGAGCTACATCCCACCCCTTTTCATCTTTGATTTCGAGTGGAGTCTCACTAAGTTGTTAAGTTGCCCAGGCTGGATTTGGACATGTGATCTCCCTGCCTCAGCCTCCCAGAGTGCCTGGCTGTTTGTTTCCCATTAGGACAAGAGGAACGTCAGGCCCCTTCAGGGTACTTTTCTGGGCCCTCTGAGAAGGGCGTCTCACCTTGGTTCCTTTGTTCTCTTCTCAGAGAAGGGCTGTGGCCCATTGAAGCCTGGAGTCAGGGCTCTGACATGAGCAGGTGATTCCGTGGCCAGAGTGACAGAAAGGAGCAGAGGCAGCAGCGGGACTCAGGGTCACCCAGGACCAGTTCTCCCCAGCTTCTGGCTGGCAGTGTGGGGGCTCAGCTGGACCAGGATGGGGCAAGTGGTCTGGACAGTGGAGAGGACACTGGCAGGGCCCCAGCGATCCATGGCACTCTGGAGTTTGAGCTGTCGGGTACTAAGAGAAGATGGAATGCTCCACAGGGGTGCGGCAGGGCCTGAAAGCAGCTGCTATCTGTGAAGGCCTGGAACCTGGGGTCTGGAGGAAGCTGGCTCCAGCTGAGGCATGCCCTTTGGTTGACCTCAGGTGGAGACAAATAGGAGAGGACTGGTGACTGGCACTGCCCAGGCATGACCAGGCCTTGGGCCTGTGAGGCAGGGTTCCGGGCCATGGGAAAGAGCTTGGGAGGCTTCAGCCTCCACTTCTTACTGGCCTGGAGGTGGAGTTGTGTCTGAATGGCCCAAGGGCCTGGGTCAGAAGGAGGAAGCCCTCTGGGCCCGCAAAGGTTCCCTTGGGGTACAACAATGTGAAAGTGCTTTGTGGACTTTGAACATCATGAGCAGATTGTGTCTCTTAAGTCACACAGTATGGTGATGTACTATGCAAAGTAATTTCAAGCTACCTGTGGCAGCAGGTACATCCCTGTCATCTCAGCTACTCAAAACTCTAAGGCAGGAGGATTGCAAGTTCGGGCCCACCCTAGGCAATTTAGTGACTTAGTGAGACTCTGTTTCAAGATAAAAAAGAAAAGAAAAGGTTGGGAGCTTCTTGGGTTCAATCTCTAATAACAAGGAAGGATGGAAGGAAGGAAGGAAGGAAGAGAGAAAAAGAGAAAGAAAGAAGAGAAAAATTATACTACAACATAGAGGAAAAAATTCAAATTCTGCACTATTTCCATCACAGAGCGACCCGTTACTGAAAGTTGATACTATACTCCATGCCTTTATGCCTGTTCCCTAGGGATCTGCACAAATATTGCACATATGTGTACACATGCATGTGCACAGGTGCAGGTGTGAGGTTTTACATTAATAGGCTTAACTTACTCTCTGCGACTCACTTCCACATGTGACTCAGTAGCCACTGAACTTTCATCTGTCTCAAAGTCCTCTGTTTAATAGCTTTGCGTAGCTACACAGCTCATTCTTGTTTCACTGTTGTATAATTTTCCATGCTGTGATTACATCATGCTTTATCTAGCCAAGATCTTCTTAGAAATAATTTTGATGTGTTCTAGCTATTTTACTGTTGACATTTCTCCAAATCAGTATTTTCTTTTCCTTGCTCCTATGAATATAGGCACAGGTGTTTCTACAAAGCAGGTTGAATTGGCATCACCTGACTAAGGCTATGTGCACTGATGTTCTGTAAATACTGTCAAGGTGCCCAAAATTCTGTTCCAGTGAACACTCTTCCCACCATGGACCAGAGTCCGTTGCCTCCTCAACGCGACATGCTCTCAGTCTTTTTCTTCCTACCAATTGTCATACGATGAACTTATAAAGACAAAAGAATAATTGTGGTTCAGTTTTCTGGATGTCCAGCCCATAGTAGTCCATGGTCCATAGGCAATGCTGGTCTGTGGCCTATGGAGAGAAAACACTTGATGGTGGGGAAAGCTGCTCACTTTGCGGCCAGGAAGCAAACAGAGTGAGGAAGGAGTCTTATGATCTTCTTCAAGGACACGCAGTGGCCTGAACACTTCTCACAGGGCCCAAACTCTGAAAGATTTTACCCCCTCCTAACAGCACCATGGCCTGAGAACCAAACTTTCCCACACAGGCCTTGGAGACACTATAGATCCAGACAGCAGCACCAATCTCATGGGGACAAGTTTTGTCACTGTTACTGCAATTTGCATTTCCCTATTTAACTACTCAGACTAATTAACATTTTCATATGTTTATTGGTTAATCACATTTCACCTATAAAAGTGCCTATTCATATCTGTATTAATTAGGATGCTTTAGGGAGCAAGAAACTGACAACCATGATTCAACTGGCTTCAACAATAAATAATTTACCTTCTTATATTAAAAGAATTATGAAAGGGAGTATATATAATGATGCAGCCTCTGTGGGAAACAGTATAGCAAATCTCCCAAAATTAAAAAACAGAATTGCCAGTCCAGAGCAGTGCAGAGTATTCAAGCTGGCTCTGTGTTTGCTTTCCCTTGGTATGGGACAGCAGAGGTGTGGACTAACCAACCAACCTGGTCCTGGACAAGGGCAGTGCCCGGGGAGAAAAGATAGACCTAGAGGACCAGCAGAGCCAGACAGAAAGTATGGTCTGGCCAGCAGCTTCAGGGATTCCAGCGCTGCTCTTCCAAAGTCCAACCGTTTGCATGAATCACCACCCTGTAGCCTACATCTAGCAGAGACCACAGGGCTAATTGTTTTTCCCATCTATCAGCGTGAACAAAGACACACTTCAGCCTAGGTAGCTACTGCAGTCTGGAGTGAATGGACAGAGGGTCCCTGGTGCAGGAAGGGCTCCTCACAAACCTGCAGTCCTGAAAGCTGGTTGGACAAAGTCATGACTGGCTGTATTTCATGACTATAGAACCTGGAAAGAAATTACTCATTCAAATATTTACCAAAATTTTTTGGACTAAATTTTTTTAATTGAAAAAAAATACATGTTTTTCACTTTCCTTCACCACATTTTTGGAGATTTGGAGTTTTTACCTTCATATTTCCTTTCCTTTCTCTCTTTTTTTCCCCCCTCTAACTCTTGTTCTTCCTTATCTTTCATTTCCTATATTTTGCTGTCTGGTTGTTTTTTTTTTTTATAATTTGCTTCTTTTTCTTATTTGTTCTTTTCTGTAACTTTTGTAATACTGTTAATTCCATTTTACTTCTCCATAGGACCTCCATCTCACTTTTTTCTTCTCCTCATCTTCCATTGTTTAATATTTCAAAATTTACTTTGCTCATTCTCCTGGTCTCCCATCCCTCTTCTTTATAGTATAGCCATTAAGTTTTATGAATCTTCAGATACCCAATTAAATCTATGCCAATACTGTTGAAAACTGTTCATTATTAATGGAGGGCAAGTTGTTTCATTTTGTAGGTATTTACTGTAGGTCTATATTTTGTTACTCATAGTGTTTATACTGTAATTATAGATTGCTTTTCTATGGTTAAGGGTTGTACATTATTAATCCTTGTGGTTTGTCAATATCTAGTTGATCTTTGACATGATTATTAGTGCTTATTTTATTATCATAGCCAAGGTGACATACTCATTGCTATTAATTGATTTTCTTGGAATACCAATATCTGAATTGCTTTGGGGTCATTCACAATAATGCAGCTCATTCTGCAAGAACTGAGTATTGGGCCAAATTATTGCAACTTCTGCTCCCAAATCAATTAAATGTGTTTGGATCCTGGAACAGAGGCAAAGGCTAGTAGCCACACCCAGAGAGATTGCTGAAAAGGAGACATTAACTAAAAGGTCTCCAATGAACAACAAAGTTTTCCACTATAATCAACTTTCAAGCTTCAGCACAAAACACAAACAAGCAAACAAAAGATAGAAATGTGGGAAGACAAGGCAACAAAATGCCCAAAAAAACTCTTTAAGTCCCCCACAGTTACTCCATAAAGCACCAAATGGGGGAAAAACAAAAGCCACAGGTCTAAATTATTTGAAAGATAACAAAAGAGATTACAAAAACAAATTAATAAAGAGATAGCAAGCTCATTGATGATATAACTTAAGAGATAGTATGGCTAATAATCAGAAAGTATACAGAAGACACTAATAAAAAGCTAGCTGAGGTAAACAAAATACAAAACATGAAAGGCCAGCACAGAAAAGAACTAGAGTCTATAAAAAGGCTCCAAATAGAAATTCAGGAGATTAAAATGTTGGGTGGCAGAGGTGACCAGTGTAAGAAATGAGGGTCAGAATTAGAAGGCACAACCGTTGTTAGTGACCAATTAATTAAAATAAAAACAAGAGAATATGAAAAATGGATCCAGTAACTGCCAGATGTCAAATGAAGATTCATCTATGATTAAGTGGAATTAGTGAAAAGCCAGAAAACAAATGTCATAAAATACTTGTTTACTAAAATAATGGCAGAACATTTCCAATTTAGGGAGTAAGTTTAACATACAGATAAGTGAAGCCTATAGAAACCCCAAATACCTTTGATCAGAAAAGAACCACTTCATGACACATCATAATCAAAATCCTTTCAACACAATCCCAAAATTCTTTCAACACAAGAACAGAACAGAATCTTAACAGCTGTTAGAAAGAAGCAATCAATCTCTTACAAAAGCAAATCCATTGGAATTACAGCAGATTTCTCACCATAAGACTTCAAGGCCAGGGGAGCTTGAAGTGGAGTGTTTCAAGCCCTGAAAGAAAACAATTTCCAAACTAGATTGATATATCCTGCAAAGCTATCTTTTAAAATTGATGGAGAAAGAAGATATTCTCATGATAAAGAGCACCTAAATAATTCATGATCACCAAACTTTAATGTTCGAAAAAATTATCAAGGATATCCCAGAAAGAGACAATGAAACTAACAATGAAAACAGATCTAAAAAGATGAATACATTAAGTAAGATGAGAAGTTAAGTAGATGCAAAAGAAAAGGAATCAGCAACAGGAAAATAAAACAATGAGGAATAAATCAATATCTATCAATAATAATTCTCAATGTGAATTGTCTCAATTCTGTAATTGAAAGACACAGATTGGCAGAATGGATTAAAAAACAAAATCCAATGGCATTTTGTATAAAAGAAACACATTTAATCAAAAAACAAACTCACAAACTAAAAATCAAACAGTATTTCATACAAAGGGATTCTGATAAAAGCAAGAATAGCTATCCTATTAGATGCCTACAGAATTTTTCACCCTTCAAAGCGAGAATATACCTTCTTCTCAGCTGCTCATGGATCATTCTCCAAAATAGATCACATTCTAGTCCATAGAACAAGCTTAAGTAGATGCAAAGGAATCAAAGTTATCCCCTGAATACTATCAGACCATAGTGCCTTGAAACTGGAGCTGAACAGCAGAAGAAATTCCAAGATCCTCACAAACACATGGAAATTGAACAACTCTCTGTTAACCAACCAATGGGTCACAAAAGAAATCAAAGAAGAAATTAAACAGTTACTACAACTAAGTGACAGCCCCAGCACAACATACAGGAATTTATGGGACACAGTGAAAGCAGTTCTGCGAGGGAAATTCATAGCAGTGAATGCATACACTTGGAAAATAGAGCAAACTGAAATAATCTAATGATGAACCGCAGACAACTAGAAAAAGAGGAGCAAAACAAATCCAAAGCACATACTAGAGAGGAAATTATAAGGATCAGAGCAGAAATTAATGCAGTGGAGACAAAGAGAACAATACAAAGAATCAATGAATCAAAGAGTTGGTTCTTTGAAAGGATAAATAAAATCGACAGACCCTTAGCCAACCTTATCAAACAAAGGAAGGAAAAGGCTCAAATCCATGCTATAAGGAATGAAAACGGGGAAATCAGCACAGACCCAGAAGAAGTCCAAAGGATCATAAACACATATTTTGAAAATCTATACTCCAAGAAGATGGAAAATCTAGAAGAAATGGATAGATTCCTAGACTCATATGAAC
>PVIC010049051.1:0-13295 GCA_004025085.1 Thryonomys swinderianus
GTCAAGCCACAGAAACTTTAAGAGTAGCAGTAATATAAGCCTAAAGTTAATTTAAAATGGAATCAGGCTGGACTTTGCAGTCCATGCAATAAAAGTTGATCACTTAGGAAATGTGCACAGTGTCTTACATACAATCTCACAGTGTCTTACATACAATCTGTTTTCTGCTCTCAAGTAATTCCACTGGAGAACCACAGAATCCCATAGCTTCATAGCTGTGAGTTTAATGTTTTGTTGAGATAAATAGGATTTGTATGTCATTGTTATTACTCTTTTTTTTTTTTTTTTTTTTGAGACAGGGTCTCGCTTTGTAGTTCAGGCTGGCTCTGAGCTCACTATGTAGCCCAGGCAAGCCTCGAACTCAGCAATCCTCCTGTCTCTGCCTCTCCAGTGCTGGGATGACAGGCGTGAGCCACCACGCCCGGCCATGTTACTACTCTTACTATTCCTGCTGTACTGGAGATGGAACCCTGGGCCTCTGCACTGAGCCAGCCCTTTTTGAAAATTTTGAGACAAGGTCTAGCTAAGTCATTGAGTTGCCCATGTTGGGCTCACATTTCTATCCTCTTGTCTCAGCTTCTTCTGAGAGGAAGGATTTTAAATCATTCATTTACTTTTCACCTTTGATACTACGGATCAGACCCAGGACCTTGCACTTGCCAGGCAGGCGCAGTGCTACTGAGGTACATCCCCAGCCTCAATTTTAAATGTTTAAGCAAAAAGATTATTGTGGATAATGGATGCAGCCCCAGGTAAATTAGTGGCTTTGTCTATTACTATAGGTTTGGCTGCACATAGTGACAAGCCCAAGGTTATCAAACCATAAGCAAAATTAAGGGTAAATATCTTTTCTCAATAAAATTATTCTGAAGGCAACTAGTCTAGGGTTGATGTGGTGGCCTCATGTTCATGACAGTGAAATTTCCTGTTCTTGCTACTCTGCTATTCTGAGTTGGTTGTGTCCCAAAATGGAAAGTCACCAGGTTTGCATTCCACTCAGCAGGAGTGAGGAGGAGATGTAGAAGACGAGAGAGATTGCCAGAAGCTGCATGTAGCTCTTCAAGGTGTATTTCAAGTCATTGCTAATTGCATGGTTACGCCTCATTGCAAGGGAGGCTGACACATATCCTTTATTCTGGTGGCAAGGTGTCCATTTGAGCATCGGAGTTTCTTAGAAGAGGAAGGGAGACTATCAGAGCAATGGCCATCAGTCTATGTCTGCCTACCAACTGCAGGTCTGTTCTAATATCCTTTATGTCAGTAACCTCTTTCTTCACTTTTACCTCCCCTCATTTCCTTCTCAATGCAAGTACAGAACACTGATAATCAGTTACAGCATATGAAGTTGGTAACAACAATAATTAATTAAGTACACAAGAGGTAAAGATAAAGGAGGTCTTTAACTCAGTAACAGAAAGTAAGGAGGAAAAGTGACTTATCAAATTTTTCCCTTTACGCTCTCTCTCACACACACACACATTTTTACATACTGTGGCTGGTTTTTAGTATTTATTTACTGATCAGAGCATCTTGCTGTATCATTGAGACTGTTTTGCATAATTCAACTAAAAGAAGAGTGATGGCTATTTGGGCCTTTTGCTCTTAATGTCTGACCATTTCACAGAAAAGAAAGCTGCTTTGTCTAGGAAAGTAGTGAAAACAAAGCTAGTAATATTCTCCAAACACTGAGATTTTTCTTCTTGTAGCACTGTGGATTGAACTCAGGATCCTGTGATTGCTAGGTGGTTGTGGCACCCCTGAGATACATCCCCAGCCCTAACATCAATTTTCAAAAAAGCAAAATATTTTTAGAACATTAGCCAAAGAATAAAAAGAAAAAAATTTCAAATTTCAATGACTATTTCAAATACTGCCTTTCACTGATATCTTTGCTTTCAAATTCCATCAGTTATTTTACTAAGATGACCATTAGAAGTGATGGTTTTCACCCATTAATACAAAGACAAACAATGCATTCAATGGAAGACCGTTCTGTGGTCATCTAACTTGTCTTTAGAGAATGGTGAGTTGTTTTACAGAGAGGAACTGTCTAGGAACGTGTGAGGAAATTATGGGATGAAAACTTAATTGTGCAGCCTTGACAATAGAGAAAGGTAAAAGCTAAGATTATAATAAATTGGTTGATTATTTGGAGGATGGTAGTATAATGTGATAAAAACAATACATATATAAACTGTAGTCTTTAAACTTCAGTGTATATAAAAACCAGCTGAGGAACTTGTCAAAATACATCTACTTCTAAATGGGCACAATAGTGAATGCCTGTAAATCCTAGCATTCTGGTAGGCTGAGGCAGGAGGACAGAGTTTGAGTTCACCCTGTCTCAAACCCTGATTTAGCAAGAGGTCTGAGATGTAGCTTAGTGCAAAGCGCATTTCAATCCTCAAAAAATAGATGTATATCTAACACAGTCCCTAAAACTTTTATTTAGTAAATTTTGACTAGGTATTAGGAATCTTAAGTTTTGACAAACATGCTTGGACCAACTTTGAGAAATTCTGATCTATAAATTCAGGTAGTATGAAGATGTTGGTACAATATTTGGGGTACAGTACTATAAGCTTAGATCTGAATTTCAGCATTTTGGATGATTGCCAATTTAAGCCCGTTCTAGGCAACATTGCAACTTAGCAAGACCCTGTCTCAAAAATTTAAAAAATGCCAGGATGAAGCTCAGCATGGAGGCCCAGGGTTTAATTCTCACCCCCCCCCCAACAAACAGAAATGACAACAATAAAAACCTAGATGTGAGTCAGCCTCACAGTTTACGAGCTGTATATTCTTAGACATGGTATGTAAATTTTGAGTTTTTGTTCCTCATTTTAAAAGTTGGTAAAAATATTTCTCTTTGAGGAAGGCTTTTTTTCAGATGGACTGGAAAAAGATATGTGAGCATATGTAGCACATGGCTTGACCATTAGTAAGCAGGGAAGGAAGTTTCTGTGGCTTGTCATGGTTTGGAGCTCTCCCCAGGGTCCACTTGCCCATCCCGAGAAAACACCTAGAATTCCTACCAAAGTATCCTGCTGCTGAGTTAAAAAACTGTCTTTGGAAAAGACCTGTTGCCATTTAGAAAAGACCTGTTGCCAAGACAGGGTCTTGCTTTGTAGTTCAGGCTGGCCCTGAGCTCACTATGTAGCCCAGGCAAGCCTCAAACTCAGCAATCCTCCTGCCTCTGCCTCCCGAGTGCTGGGATGACAGGCGTGAGTCATCACACCTGGCATTGTGGCATGTGGTACCTCGGATCAAACTTGGGACTTTGAGTTTGCCAGGTAGATGCTGGATCCACTGAGCTAAATTCCAAGCTAAAAGTGGGATATTTTTTTTGGCAGTACCAGGAATCAAACTTGGGCCCTTGGGCATCCAAGGTTGGTGCAGTACCACTTGAGCTAAATCCCCAGCCCCAAAAGGGGACTTTTAAAAAAGGTTCATGATCATATTATTGGGGGAAATATTGCATTAATATATTACTGTACACTTCGAGTCTGTAGGAAGGAGATTTTGAATACATCTATGCCAAATTTGACAGGGAAATCCTTTTCAGGGGTATTGGTCAATGAAACACTGGGAAACACCAGAGCATCTGTCCATACACTGAGGTTTTGGCCAGGTAAAGTATTTTTTCATTGATATCTAAGTAATTGTAAATATATTTTAAACACTTCCATGGGTTTTCTGAGTAGACTATCACCAAACAGTTCTTCAGCACCGTGATCAGCATGTAGTTTTGGTTGAAAACCACACTGTGGCTTTCAGGAACCAACTGTCCAAAGCTAATATTCTATACTCTTTAATACAGATCACACTTCTTTTTTATACATTTTCTTACCCCCTTTTTAAAAATTGCTTTTATTGGTACATTTTATATACACATTATGATCACAATTGATATTGAAAATTTGTACCTGTATGTGACACTACTTAATTCTCATTTTTTCTCAATCCCCATACACTGAAGGTTTGAAATTGCTTTCAGAGAGCAGTAAGCTAGGCGATACTAGCATGGCATGGTATATTTGATTTCTTCTGTTTTTGAGTCAAGGTCTCGTTACATAGTTCAAGCTTGGCTCGAGCTCACTATGTCGTCAAAGATGGTCTCGAACTCACTTTGATCCTGTTCCCGCTGCCTCCCGAGTGCGAGGACTACAGGCGTGCACCAACACACCCAGCTAGCATGGTACATCAGGAGAGAAGGGACAGGAAATGCTGTGCAACAGGCGAGGAACAGTCTGCGTGAGAAGCTCACAGCAGCAGGGATGTCAGGAGTCCCAGAGGTTCAGGTTGTAAAATGGAATTTTGAAAGAAAATTCTGTAGGCATAATTTAATCTGAAGTGCTTGGCTGGTGAAACATCCTCTGTGCTCGTTTTATCTTCTCTTATATTTACCTTCAGGGCTCCTAGTCTGTCTGAGGTCACTTACTGATTCGCAAAGAAAACTCATTCCTCTTCTTCCCACCCCTGAAAAGGGAAACCTTAGTTGGGCAGTCAGCATAAGGCAGGGGTTGGGCTTGGAGGAAGAACTAAAAGATGGAGAGGATGTTGTTTATGCCAGGAGAGCAGCAGTGTCCTAAGGGAGAACACGGTGAATAGAGTCCTGTGGATTAGGTTATGCAGGTCTTTTATAGGGAATGAGGCCCACTGTTTGAGGACTTGCAGTATCAGGAAGATTTCACATGAAAAGTTAAAGCTAAGCCAGTTGTCGAGGGAGTGAGGCTTGAAACGTAAAGACTGGAAGCATGATGGGGAAAGGGGTTCTCAAGGACAGAACGTTGTCGTTGTCTAGAAGTAGGTAGCATACATAGGACTTGATGGGAACAAGCAGCCCCTTCAGTTTTCTTTCTTTGAGGCACTGGGTATTGAGCTAGGATTATCCCACTTCTCTCTCTCTCTCTTTTTTTTTTGAAGTCAGGGTCTTGCTTTGTAGTTCAGGCTGACCCTGAGCTCATTATGTAGCCCAGGCAAGCCTGGAACTCAGCAATTCTTCTGTCTCTGCCTCCCGAGTGCTGGAATGACAGGCATGAGCCACCACGCCCAGCACTGTGGTATGTGGTATTGATGGCTGGTGGGCGTGAGTCACCACGCCCAGCATTGTATGTGGCTTCCGTGATCAAACTCAGGACCTTGCGCTTGTGAGGCAGGCGCCGGAACCACTGAGCTAAATCTCTGGCCCATCCCACTTCTTAATTACATTCCCAGTCCTTTACATTTAAATTAATTTAATTTTTTGGAGACATAGTCTTATTAAGTTGCCCAGGCTGGGGTTAAAGTTGGGATCCTCCTAAATTCCTCCAGCCTCTCATAGTGCTGGGATTACAGGCATGCACAATCACAGATTTGTTACATCATTTTCTTAAGGTAAAGGTTTAGAGGTGAATTCTCAAAATAACGTTGCTAAATCCTCCCTATAAGTAAGAGGTATTTTCCATCCATGACACAATAACAATGAAAAAAGTCATCATAAAATATATTATGAGCAGGAGTCTCATGGGGGCCATAGTTACTCTCTTATATTCCCTGTCAGATGATCTTGGAAACCCACATAATCCCTGCTTGACTCTTGAATATACTGCCCAAACTCCTTGCTTAGGCTGGTTCTTGAGTCAGAATGCCAGACTGTCCACCAAGAGAAATACTAATTCTCATGTACGTTTAGTGTCAACATTCCCTGGTTTCTATAGACTATTGTTATTTTCTGAATTAAATTTGTAATTACTTACTTACTTACTTATTTAATTTGTTACTGCTGCTGGGGATCAGACTTGGGCCATTATGCTTACAGTGTAGGTGTGGTACCACAGAATGAAATCCCTGGCACTAAACTTGTAATTTAAAGAAAACATTTCACAGGCAGTACCAATCATTCAGTCGAGTTGCATCTTATATTCAAATTTCTTGTATCATTTATGTTGATAAAGTGTGAAAGTTCTGAAGTTCATAAGCTAAGAATGAGCGCATTTTATTTTTCTCTCTCTCTTCCCTGAGGCAGCAGAGACAAATTTAACTGTAGATTGACAAATGGAGGGAATGGAAATCTCTCCCTAGGTATGGAGATAAAATGTTCCTTGACCTTTAAACCCTTTTTTATTTTTATGGGCAAAAAGATTAGATTAAAAATCTAAAGAGGTAAGAGTTCACGGAAATGTCTTTCTAAATTATATGGTTGAGAACACTTTTTTTCCTTAATTACCAAGAAAGAGATTTAGTACTTATATCCGTTGTTTCCAGTGACTGATACACCTGAGTCCATTTCTGGACCTTTCCACTTACTGAAATTTGAGACCAGGGGAAATGTCCAACATCCTTGGTTTTTAGCATTATTCCTTGCTGATTTGTTGGTCAGTTTAGGGAGAGAAGAGTCTTTGTGCAACTAGGGTTATGAGGCTAATTTCCTGGACAAAATGGCCACCATTGAAGGCAGCCATTAAGAGAGGCCATCTGTTTGCTTCAGAGAAATGGCCCTGATAAACACCTGCCCCTTCTCTGTAAGGTGCTAAGTATTTAAATACATAAAAAAGAAACAAAGAAAAACTAATTGGGTGTAATAAAATGATTTTTCCCTAAAATTCAGGAAATAGATTTTAAAATATATAGTGATAAAACAGAGATCAAAGTCTACAGATTATTATTTTAAGTTCTGAGAGGAAACAAACTGTGCTTTTGAGTCACTAACGTATATACCTCCAGTGCTTTTTGACAAAACATAAAAAAGGAAAGTGGAACACTGACTTCTTCCAACTGCTAAGGCTTTAGGCAAAACTTTGGCCACAGATCTGCTGCCTTACCTCCCTGATTTTCCTGTTTCAACAATTGCACTAAATTCTAGGTAAATTAATTTTCCCTCGGAGTGAAAGGTTCTTTTAATAATTCCTTGAATGTTCACATTATTGTCATTAATGGGCTTTGTTCTGTTCACTGTAGGATAACTTCTTTATATACTTGTCTTTTCAAAAGCTTTCTTCCAATGAATAGACATCATAGTAAGTCACTTGAAAAATCTCCTGTAAATATGGAGTATTTTTAATATTATCAACCATTGTCTCATAATTTTCTTTCATAATTCTGACTTAGAATTACAGAAACCTTGGTTATGAATACTAGGTCAATTTCTCTACTTGTAGCTTGAAAAAGCAGTTTGATAATAAATACAAAGCTTATTATAGTTTAAAAATAGTGAAGCACCAATATGGGTTAGCATTCTGAAGAATTTATTTTTTAAGCATCTTTTATTCTCATGCTATACTTTGAGGTTTAAGCTGATGGTGCAAGATAGAAATGTGAAGAGCTAAGAGTTCAAGGAAATGTCACTTTTGGAGACTATATGCCTGAGAAGAGTTATTTTTTTAATTACCAAGAAAGAGATTCAGTGTTTATATGCATAGGCTCTAATGACTGATACACCTGACTGATTCCATTTCTTGGCTTTTTCACTATTAGATATGTGCTTTTGATCTTTCATCTATAAGTTAAGGATAATGGAAGCCATTTGAAGGGCTTTTATAGAAATTAAATGACTTTAGCACAGTATCTTAAACTTATCAAGTTAGTTTATTATTGTTAATGTTCATGGTTACCTGTTACTGTGCCATTCTACGGAATTTAAAACCAGGAAATAATCCTAGAAATAAGAGTTAGGAAATTTTCTTTCTTCTGATGCTCAAAGGAGCCATTTCCGGTGGTGATAGTGCTTTTATTTGGGAGCACTTTGCAGGAGGGTTATGTGGCTGGCTACAAGTGGGCCAGCTCTCATTGTCAATTCTCAACTGAGGAAAAAAAATGGATTGAAGATAAATGTATAAGTCACAAACCCAGGTGTGATGAAAACCTGGGTTATTTTCCTATAGGCTAAAGTAATATTTATTTCTAGCTCTCCTTCTATCAAGAGGCAGGAATTAAACTTTTTATTAATTCAGGATTTTATTTAAATCCTAGAAAGCTTAATGATACTTACTGTAATAACCTGAGTATACATGGCTCCCATCACTCACCTCCCAAACTCATAAACTGAAGTATTAACCACTAGGATATCTGCATCTGGAGTCAGAGAGTAAGGTTAACCGAAGTCACAAGACTGGGGTCCTGATATTGTGATAGGATTAATGTCCATGCAAAAAGACAAGAGCCTTGGGCTGGAGATTGATTTGGCTCAGTGGTTCTGGTGCCTGCCTCGCAAGCTCAACAATCCTGAGTTCAATCCCTGGTAACAAATACAGTGCTGGGCATGGTAGCTCACGCCACCAGCAATCAGTACCACATACCACAGTGCCGGGCGTGGTGGCTCACGCCTGTCATCCCAGCACTCGGGAGGCAGAGACAGGAGGATTGCTGAGTTCGAGGCTTGCCTGGGCTACATAGTGAGCTCAGGGCCAGCCTAAACTACAGAGTGAGACCCTGTCTCAAAAAAAAAAAATGTGACTGACTAGACATTTGATGATATTAAGGGATTATTGCTTAATGTTTAAATATAATTTTAGTCATATTTAAAAAAAATGAGTCTTTCCCAACCAATACACACTGTGTAACACATAGAAAAAGGGAATCAGAGAAAAGTTCATTTATTTGTGATACATATTGAGTGTTGTGAACGAAATGACATGTCTAGGATTTGCTTCCCAAACTGGAGGGCGGAAGTATTTAGTATCGATGAATCAAGATCGGCTTAGAGTTAAAGGTTAAAATTGGGTGGCACATACAGAGAAACTATATTTATCTCACTGCTTTTGTGCTTTATTGAGAATTTTCATGATAAAAACTGGGATTTGCTCATGTATTTTGCAGATATGAGGAAATTGTTTTTTTGGTTTGTTTAGTTTTATACTGTCTGTGGTTTCCCCTTTTTTTTAATAATTGTGAAATAGGTATATTATATATACACGTCATGATCACACTCAACAATGAGAATTTGTACCAACATATGACAAGACTTCTCATTTTTTCCCATTCCCCTACCCACCCTACAATCCCTACTTCCTATATCCATAAGCTTTGTTTCCCTATTTTTTTAACCATCACATTTTTTCTTTCCCCTCATTGCTTACCCTTGCCCCCATTTCCTTTAGAATATGTTTTACCATGTCTATTATACATTCTAGAACTCATTTACATTTTCACTTTCTCATACCAAGAAAAGATGTGTAAATACTGCAGAAGTTATTTTTTAAAATCAACTAATTATCCAGCAAGTTTTGGGTATAGGAGAAAGGGGTAGAATTTTCATCACATGAGATATTCTGCATATTTTGCCTATGAGAAATATTTGCCCAATTAATTACTTTCATTGCCAAGAGTTTGTGGGAGTTGATTCAATCATACTCCAGAAAAGATAGTAGATCTTATAGGAGAAAAAGTTTGTAGGTGTGAAACACAGAATTAAAATAAAGTATAGCAATGTTAACCTTGATGATGAAAGGTAATTACTGTGCACATTACAGAATACTTAGAAATACTGTGGCTGATTTGTTCTGATTTGTCCCCTCATGGTAGAGAATTTATTCACAAAAATTTGTTGAGGGCCAGGTATTTAGTTCCCTGGCACCATGCTTGCCTCTAAGTGCAAGGTCCTGAGATCAGTCCTTGGTACCAAAATTTCCCCCAAAACAAGAAAACCCAAGAAACAAGTACAAACAAAGCAACATCTGTCAAACACTTCATCTTTTGGCATTCGAGATAGGGTTTTGCTATATAACTCAGGCTGGCCTTGAACTTGCTATTAGCCTAAGCTAGCTTTGAACTTTTTTTTTTTCCTTGAGTCAGGGTCTCACTTTGTAGTTCAGGCCGACCTTGAACTCACCATGTAGCCCAGGCTGGCCTCGAACTCATGACAATCCCCTTGCCCTGCCTCCCAAGTGCTGGGATTATAGCTGTGAGCCATCATGCCCAGCTAGCTTTGACCTTTTGACAGTACTCCTGCGTCAGCCTCTGGAGTGCTGGGGTTATAAGCGGTGCCTCTACTCTCAGCTTGGTGAACACATATTTAGTTCCAGTCCCTGGGTAAGAAAAGATGAATAGTACCTAGGCCACGATGTAGCACTCACGGTACTGTGGGAACCAGACCACCTCTGATCTTCATTTTCACTGTCTCATGCTTCTGGCATATATGTATTAAAATGAAGAGTAAGAAAATTTCATAAGACTTTAGTTATACTTAGTTTGAACTCTAGATACACATAAATTTAAGCCTTTTAAGGACAAAGGGAAATGAAAACGAATCACTACTAGATATTCTTTATGCATTGCTTGTTTTTAAACATTCTGAAATTCAGAGTTAAATTTGGGGAAAAAGGTGTTTCACTTCTCCGTGCATTCCCCACCCTTTCTTCTTTTCTTTGCAGAACACCCCCCATATATCTACTAGAATCACAGTGAGAATTATTTTAATTTCTAAAAGGCACTTCTGTGGAAGAGAAAAAAAATGTTACAGTGGAAATAAATGTTGAAACAGGCAGAGTGCCCTCTCTGAAGGACACTGAAGTAGCTAATAGTTCCCCTAAGAGATTACTAGTGGAGTGGTCCTGCATGAAAGGAAGGTGGCAGGAAAGATCATTGCTTCAGTTATTATTAATGGATTGCTATTCCCGCAAAGATCATCCGGGGAACGCTTCTCATTGGTTGAATGCGACCATCAAAGGTAGTTTGTTTAGCTGTGTGACTAATGCCACTGTTTTCAAGGTCTGCTCATGGTACTTCAATTAGATGGAAGCTGAGGCAGTTAGAGAAGCTTTCTTGAACTCTTGGCTGAGTTTCAGGAAAGAAAAACTTTTCCATTAACTGTGAAGTTAAAAGAAAAATCCTGTAATGTATTTCTTAACCAGATTAGAAACCAGAACCCTGGTAGGCTTTTGTTTAGCTAGTTTGCCAAGGGTGTTCTGCTAAGGCCATGCAAAGAATGAATAATTCACACTGAAAACCTTAGCATTTTACTTAAAAGCCTTATTTTCATTTTTGGAAAATGTGACAGCAAGAATTAGTACTGGCACTTCTGTCTCAATAATGGTGGTGATGTTTAAATGACAACAAATACATAATTGGACTTACATGCACATTTATGGACACAAAAATGTCATTACCTATTTTGGTGGAACATTTTTCACTTACTCTATAAACAAGAAAAATCGTCTTCAGTCGTTTTTATCTATAAGTAATGAGTCAATGTGAGGAACCCTTGCAGCAGTCATACTTTGAGAAAAATATCAATTTTTTTCATCCCCTGTGTCTAAAGGGACAAAATTGTTTATTTTAAATAAGGCCCTTGATGAGGCCTCCTAAAATACACAGTAACTCACTTTCACAATCTTCTTAAAAGCTTTTGGAAGACCAATAATTGGACTCCTCCTCAAATTAGGAGATAGAGATGAACCATAACACAGTAATTCTATGCTTTTCTCAATTTGACCTAACAGAGATTGATTGCCCATGATAGGGCGTGAGATTTAGTGTTTCATGGTAAGAATGGGAAAGAGGAATTAGGAAATGGGAATTGCCATCGGCGTGACTTTGGATTCCAAACATTTTACCCAAGAAAAACAACACTTAGATAAAATAATACAAACAGTGAAGCAAAAAGAACAACTGATCAGTGCATAGATTTCCATTCTGAAAGTAAGAATAAAACCAACTTAGGTATCATTAGTTATCACGTCAAAGATGTGCTATGAGTTTTCCATCTACTCAACCTTCACACTGAGACCTGGATCTTTCCATGGCTACCCTGAGTTTTCTAAGATAATTTTATTACTTTTTGTCCCCTGGCATTATTGTGCACATACTCCTTATTAAATTAAGCTTCTTTAAAAATATAATGTCTTATTAGGGTACTGTGCCAGAATTCGGATTCTTGTGACAGACACCACAACCCTATGCTTGACATTTCATAGTGGCCATTTAATATTACTAGGTCTCTCCTAGGGACCATTTTAGTTGAGCTATTAGTTGGAGCATGTGGGTAAACACTGCAAATTAAATATGTAAAACAATTGCCTACAGGTATGCTAAGATTGGAAGTCCTACCTCCGGTTTCTGCATAAGATAAATCTGTTTTTTTCTCTTGCAGTGAATTGGTAAGAAAGTGGCTTTTGCTCATGGGTATGTGTTTCTGTTTCATTTTTAGCCTCAGGCAATTCGCCATTATCCCCGGACACGGTGTTCCAGACTCTTGAGCTCTCACTGATATTCACTCAAATACAACTCATACTTCTCTCACAGATAGTTCAGTATAATTTCTGTTCTCCTTAGGTGCTGGCCAGCCGTGCAAGCTGTCTCCAGTGCAGTATACATGTGACCTCTGGCATTTTGGGTCCCTAGTGTTTGAGTTTACCACTCCTTTCCAATCTTATTCCTATCAGCTTACTTTTTTCTTTTCAGTTTTATCTTCAAGAAAGAAAAATTTAACCTTACAGTATGGCCCACATCATATTATACTGTTTGAAGGATTGTATCTTTCAAGCATATGTCTACATAGTCTCACTGACTTAAGTTTTAGATAATAAAATTATTCATTAGTGATGAAATTTCAGTTCTCAAAAAGCAGATTGGAAATTTTTTGGAAGGTGAGGGTTTTGGTAAGGGATGGGGCCATGTCTAGCACCCCAGAATATACCCCCAATCTCCGACTTTGCTCCCTTATACGATTAGTTCTGGTGAGGTATAACCCCCTCTCCGGTCCATCTCTCTCCCACCTTTCCGGTGAAGATCAGGGAAACCTCCACTCAGAGGCTTTTCCAGATTAGTGTCCCCACGCTGCAGCCAGTCTGCTGCAACTCTGGCCACCGTGAGCAGGCTGTGTGAGACTCCCCAGGCCTGGGAGACATCCGCTTTCACAGGTCCACGTAGCATCACATCAAAACGCACTAAAATCCCAGATTATTTTTTTTCTATAAAAATAATCTGAAAGAATTTTGAGACTTCTATATCCAAAATTATTTTGCTCAGTATAGCATGTTCATTTGAAGGAAGACTGACTACTTCATAATTGTTGGGCTTTCTCAGACGTTCTTGTAATTAAAAAAAAAAACTTCCTATTTTAATGGAATGAAACATTTAAGGATATTAAAATTTACATGTAGTGAAGTAGGCAGTAATAAGACACTGCAATAATCAAACTTATTAACTTATTTCCAAAGTTATTTTCCTATTTTGTAGTTTCTTTTTCCTTTTCAGATCTCAAACACTGCAAAGCTCACAGAGATACTTTTCAGTGACTTCTACTTATCAAAAAATATTCTGGGGGGGCCGGAGGGTTAGCTCAGTGGTTCCAGCACCTGCCTCGCAAGCGCAAGGTC
>PVIC010049052.1:0-13295 GCA_004025085.1 Thryonomys swinderianus
AAACTGGTATATACACATATCTATCCCCTCCAAGATGAATCTAATCTCCTTATACTGTAATTTTACTCAAAAATAAACATTGAAAAAATAAATTAAGAGGGACAAATCATAGGCTTTGGATATTGAAGCTTAATTTGTTTCACTCAGAAATAATCAATGATTCAATGCATTTATTTCACACTTAGACCACTGTCATTTTAGGAATTGTCATTTAGAAATTTCACAAAATGATATAAATAGTGATATAGTTACTGTCACAAATTAGTATTAAACCTACAGTCTCTATGCTCCATAATTTATAGTTACATCTTCCATTCAGTCTCTTCTTCTTCGTTTTCTAATGTGAAGACTTACTCTGCACTCTTCCAATAATAAGTACTTACCATGCCTATAATTTTATTTGGAAATGTTAAAAATATCTTTGGAAGTGATTTATATTTTTAATAAAAATAATTGAAGGAGAAAGGAATATGAAAAGAAAATAATTTAACTTAAAGTAACTGGAAATAGACGGACATATACAATTTATTTACTTGTATTTGAAATAATTTAGCATAATCACACAGCAGAGTATAACAAAAACATCATGTGTACAATACAAGGCAGGTGTCAGAATTGTAACCGTCTGGATGATTCCATAATATTTTCTAAACTACTCCATTCTGAAGTTGCATAAAGTTTAGTGCATATGAATTATGCAGGTCATTTTCTTAATTTCCCCTTTTACTTTATGTCTGTAGACTTAGAATGTGTCCTGTACAGAATTTCAAAACAATCTTATCATAGCCCAGTGGGACAAACTCTGCAATTGTCCTCAGTACTAATTTCCACTGATGTTTCTCTCACTGCTTGTCTTAACCATTTCTCTTGGCTTGGAAGCTTCTCTTACAACCATCTGTAAATGAAGCCAAACAGCCCAAACAGCCAAGCCCTCAGTCACACGTATGGAAGATGCATATTTGGTACTTGCCAGAATCACAGTGCCATTTGCTGCTAATGCATCTTCCACTTTTGCATTCAAACTGAGTCAATGGCTCACAAGTTGGGAATTCTGTGAAAGATAATATAACATCCAATGGAAAACATGTTAGTAATTATGGTTGACTTAAATTATATCTCATTTGCTAATGTGATTAGAACAATTCTCCTTTTCAATACACAGACACTGTGGAAATGGGAATTTAAAATTATACTGACAGAAAAATTATTGAAGACATGGGATATTCACATTTTAATATTTTAAAGGAGTATTTTCCGGTGAGTAGAAATCTAAGAGAATTACTTAATGAAGAATTATTTAGATATATTACATTGTGGGAAATGTATAAAATTCAACTTTATGCATAGGAGGACTGAACTTCTACACAGTAACAGTGGATGGTGTTTTACACCCCAGTGCTACAATGCATTATGCTTATGCTTCAATAGAAAAGCTCTCTCTCTCTCAATACAGAATACAGAATACAAAATAAGACAGCTAGATCTAACAATGGGCTGTGAGACATGTCAATATGAAAAAGTGAGAGTAGAGCAAGTCAAAATTTGTCAATATTAAATGGTTGCATAGCCGGGCGTGGTGGCTCACGCCTGTCATCCCAGCACTTGGGAGGCAGAGACCAGAGGATTGCTGAGTTAAAGGCTTGCCTGGGCTCCATAGTGAGCTCAGGGCCAGCCTGAACTACAAAGCGAGACCCTGTCTCAAAAAAAAAAAAAAAGTTGCATAAACTCTGTAGTGTAAAATTCTAAGTCTAAATTAAAAAACAAAAAACAAATGATTAAGTTTAAAAATGAAATTTTATACAAGTAAAAACCACCTTTTCTATCTTTTAGATAAATATAACAACTAAAGTAATAGAAGTATCATAATAAATCTAATTTATAAATTAAATGACAATATTGTCACACAATTCAATAATCAACATTGACTTTCAAAAATGTAATGATTACCACAAAATATATAATTGCTTAACAGATCATCTAAAAATTCTAAATAACTTAACAATATTTACCATTGCAGTGTTTTATTCATACTCTTTCACATAAGGTGAAAGTAAGAATTGCTTGATACTAGACCTTTTAGATAATAAGCTAATATGCCTTGAATCATAAGTCTTCACCCACCAGAGTTTATTTAACAGACATTAAAGAAATTAAAAAAATAAAAAGGAAACTTTATCAGTTATCTCATATAAAGACAAAAGAAAAAGATAAAAAAAAACACCATTCCTCTGACAGCTGAAGCCAAATACCTTGTAGCAAGTCTTTGCATTATTCTCTTTAAGTTTTTTTCCCCTAGAGTTACATAATATGTTGATAGAAGGGAGAATATTTTCAAATTATGTTTTGTAGGCTGTCTTGGGATTATCTAAGATGCCTCATGGCTCAATCAGCTAGAATTCAGAGTTAAAAAAATAAACAGATCTATTCATTCTTTAGCAATCTATACCTTATCTATGTATATATTCATCTGTTGCTTTAAATTTTGAATAACTTACCCTAGTTTATTTTGAGAAATTATATAAAAGACAAAAGTAGATTTTGGCAGTTTAAAAAATAGAGCAATCAATTACACCCAAGCATTTAGTCCTAAGGGAACTGACACTCAGAAAATGGCAGGCTTTCCTGAGGTTATGGGTATTGAGGAAAAAGAGGCTTACAATTAAATTTTCAAACTCATTAGTTATCTTCTTTCTACCTTACTCTAATTCTAATTTATTTTCCCTTATAATGCATAAATGTATCTAAACTGTTACTTTAGTATACTCAGATTTTAGTACACGATGATTATAGAGGTTAAATATTTTCAAAAATATATATTACACAGAGTAATACTTCTCTAAATTTATCAGAAATCTGACTCAATGTACCTCTGTGTAATTGGCTAATAAAGCTTTGTGAATATACTATTAAAGATATGGGCATTTGGGAGCAGGAGCATGCCAGGAAAAATGTGAAAACTTAAACTACATATATGAAGAAGAGGAAAGAGATATGGGGCAAAGGATCATACTGCAGTTAGAGGGATCCTTACCAAGTTAGGCAAATATAACAGAAAAAGACTCATAACAAATGGAGATAAAATAAAGGAGAAAAAAATTAATGATATGAAGAATAAAAGAATGAAGAAATTAATGTAAAAATTCAAAGGGTGAAGAGGACAAAATAAAAAAGCTAAGAAAAAGAGATATAAAAAGTGAAGCAAGGAAAATGGACAAAAGAAAGCTTTCCACACTTCCATAAACTATTGAAAAATAAAAAGGAAATCAAGAGCAAAAACAAAATCACATACACACACATGTATACACATATCCTTATTTTTAGAGAAAGAAGTGGAATAAATATTTCTATTATTTTGCATGGTTGTTATTGTTCTTTTCTGATACAAGGTCTCACTACAGAGGTCACTGTGAGAACTCACTGTGTTTCCAAGGCTAGCCTCAAACTCATAATTATCCTGCCTCAGTCTCCCAAGTGGCATCCTGCCCAGCACTCTTCTCTGAGGTTAAAGGAGTGGTCTTCTCCCAGAATCTATAGCTTTGGAACGGTGCCCTAGTCAAGATATTCTCCTCTTCACACTACTAGATGAAGAAAGCAGTTAGACCCCAGATGCCTTCAGGATGCTTGTGTCGACAGACAACAGGACAAGAACATGTATGGTGTGAGTTTCAAATACAGAACGACTCAGGCTGGGGCTCACAACTGGCCAGGAGACGATGGCCAGTGTTCTTCACCTCAAATCCCACGTCTTCCTTCCCCATTCTCTAACTGCTGGCTGCTGCCGTGGATGTTTCTTACCCAGTCACTGTCTAATTTCTATCTACCCCTAAATTTTTGTCAGGTTCATCTAGGCTCTCAGGAAATTGTTCTGCCATTTTTTTTCTTCTAATCAATCAAAGGCTATTTCTGAATCTAATGAGATGATCATGTGATTTTTGTTTTGGGGGTGTTTCTCTCTTTTGATAAATCATAGTAATTGATTGTGTGTGTGTGTGCATGTGTGTTTATTGAACCATTCTTGTATTCCTGGGATGAAGCCTACTTGTCATATTTTTTGAATAATTCTGTTGCCAGTATCTGTTAAGCATTTTTGAATCTCTGTGCATCAAAAAGATTAGCTTGTAATTTTCATTTCTGATTGGGTCCTTGACTTTTTTTTAAATTATGGTATTGCTACCTTTCAGGAATGACTAGGGAAGTACACCTTCCTTTTTGACACCTTAAAGAATTTGAGGAGTATTGGTGTTATATCCCCTGAGGTTCCACAGTGAATCTATCAAGTCCTAGTCTTTTCTTATTTGGGATGGTTTAGTTATTATTATCACTATTACTCTTTCAATTTCATCACCTCTTAGCAGCTTATTTGAACTTTTTCTGCCCTCATCATTCAGTTTTGGTAATTTTATACATGTAAAAATCTATTTCTTCAAGATTCTCTATTTTGTTGGAGTATACTTTTCTACAATACTTACTAGTGAGCTTTTCAATTACACAAGTATTTATATGATTTTCTCTTTCTCTTTCCTAAGTGCATTGATGTCTTTTCTTGGCTTAGTAAATTTAGCTTAAGCTTTGTCTATTTGATTATTCTTTTAAAAAGCCAGCTCTTCAATTCATTATTTGTGGTAGTATATTTCTAGTCTCAATTTCAATAACTTCCATCCTGATGTTTACAATTTCCTTCCTTATGTTAGATTTGAGTTTCAACTGTTTTTGTTTACCTCATGTCTTGAGATGCATCTGAACGATGACATTTTAGTTGTCTTTTTCTATCCATAGTTCTTGACAAACTAGTCTCATAAAGTAGAAGTAGAGCTAGTAAATTTTATATAACCATGTTACTTCTGTATATTCTAAAAGTAATATAGTAAAATCACAGAGTTAAACATTCATCCCTCTTCCCATGATAATAAAACAAATCACCAATGGAGTCACTGAAAACTGCCTCAGCTGCACTGGAGTGAGAGGCAGTGGGCAGTCTTCAGTCTCAGTAGCATACCCAGATCATGAGGCAAATATCTGTTCTTTCATAAATAACATGAGGGAGAAGTAGTAGCCTCACTCTAGAATTGGTGGAAACTAAAAGGAAGGCAAAGATTATATCAAAAGCCATGTGTGCAGCACCCCAATAAATACTGTCTAACATAATAAAGACTACTGGAAAGATAAATGAAATAGCCTGAGGTGCAATTTCAACAGTATTTCTAAGAGTTTCTATTGTTATGTGATGAAATCATGAGAATTCATATTATCCAGAGTCATGAATATGATCCAAAATATGACTTTTAAAAATACTAGTGCCGGGCGTGGTGGCTCACGCCTGTAATCCCAGCACTTGGGAGGCAGAGACAGGAGGACTGCTGAGTTCGAGGCTTGCCTGGGCTACATAGTGTACTCAGGGACAGACTGAACTACAAAGCGAGACACTGTCTCAAAAAAAATAATAGAAGTTTAATGAAGAGATGATATTCATAAATATGCACCAAATTCTAGTTTACCCAACTATATAAAACAAATATTAGTGGATATAAAAAGACAGTTGCTCACTAATACAATAGTAGTAGGGGGCCTCAAGACCCCACTGTCACAAATAGATTGGACAAATAATCAGTAATGAAATACTTGAACTGAACCAAACTTTTAAATAAATAGACTTAATTAATGTCTTCAGAGTATTTCACACCACAAAATCAGAATATACATTCTTCTCAACTGCTCAGGGCCATGTGGTCTCCAAAGTAGACCACATGCTAACTCATAGAGCATGTTTAAGTAAATGCAAAGAAATTGAAGTGATGCCCTGATTACTGTCAGACCACAGTATTGTGAAATTGCAGCTTAATAGCAAAAGAAATTCCAAGATCATCACAAACACATCAAAACTGAACAACACGCTCCTGAGCAACCAGTGGGTCACAGAAGAAATTAAAAATTTCTCCAATTAAATGATAATGCTAATACAACATACAGGAATCTACAGGACATAGTGAAAGCAGTTCTATGAGGGAAATTTATAGCAGTGAATGCCCATACTAGGAAAACAGACTGAGCTCAAATAAACAAAGTAATGCTGAACCTCAACTACTAGAAAATGAGAGTAAGACAAACCTAAAGTTTGTACTACAGAGAAGATGATAAGAATCAGAGCAAAAATTAATGCAATAGAAACTAAATGATACAAAAAAATCAACAAATCAAAGCATTGCATTTTAAAGAATAAATAAAATTGGCAAACCCTTAGTCATCCTTATCAAAAAAAGAAGGAAAATGTCAAATCCATGTAATCGGGAATGAAAAAGGGAAAATCACCACCAATCCAGCAGAAATGCTCATAAATTTTACTGTGACATGAATCAGGAAACTTAAAAGATGCACTAATTCAACTTTGTTTCAAATATGTAGAAAATGAAATTTGGTTCACTGCATTGATTTTATGATGTACTTCATTGTTTTTATGATACAACTTATAAAATAATATATCATCTTTTGCATCTATAGTAAGATAATTAACATTTTAAAACCTTTTTAAGGTGGGAGGTTATTAAAACTAAAAATATAAAAATAAAACTAAAAACTGAACTAAGATTTAGCTCTTGGTAGGAAAATATTCTCAGAATAAATAAGCAAATCTATACTTTACTGTATCTTCAGTATCTTAAAAGAGTCATACAAATTTTGTGCACATAAGTAGGCATAAAACACAAAATAATAATTACACAACATCACAACCCTTAGTAGAGAAAAAAACATTATCCTACCTGTCTGGAAACTTCTAAAGCTTGGTGCTACTTTATTAGTTGGGAAATGTACGTAAATTTTTAAATGGTGGTTTAAAATGTTAAACTGTATTTATTCTTTCCTTTGAATATATATGTGTACCCATGTTAATAGCAGTTCACTTTGTGATAGCTAAATCTTGGAAACAACCCAAATGTCTATTGACTCTAGACTAGATAAAGAAGATGTGGTTTCTCTATAAAATGGATTATTACTTTGTCATAAAAATGGTAAGTTTGAGTCATTTATATTCAAATGGATATACCTTCAGGACATATTCATAAATGAAATAAACAGGTCACAGATGTGTAAATATCATATCTTTTGTCTGGTATGAGAAACTGAAGATGTAAATAAGCTCTAGAATATATGGTAGATATTGTAAAATAAAATGATTCAAAGGTAAATGAGTTGTAGGGGTAACAAAGGGAAGAAAAAGTATGATGGTAATTTACAAAATGGAAACAAAACTTATGTTTATAGGGGTTGTAGGGTTGTAGGGTAGGTAGGGGGATGGGAAAAACGAATTAAATTGTGTTATATGCTGTTACAAATGCTCAATATTGTGTATGATCAAGATGTGTGTACATAATGTAGTAATAATGATTCAAATTTTTAAAAAATGTTAAATTTTAACTCTACAAAGAAGTTAAAAAATAAACTAAGACTTAGCTTCTGGTAGGAAAATATTCTCAGAATAAATAAGTGAATGTATACTTTACTGTATCTTCAATATCTTAAAAGAGACATGCAAATTTTGTACAATAGACATATAACACAAAAATTAAATATTGTAGTTCTGCTCTTGTCATAACATTTAATTATATTCAAGATTTAGCACATAGGACATAGAAATTGTTATAGAGGAAAAATTAGAAAGTAGAAAATAGGAAAGAAAATTAATAAACAGAACACAGACATTATTTGAAGGGAAACAAAGAAGCATGTTACTACTGCTTTGTACCAATTTCACTCTAAAGTAGTGTGACATTGGGTAAATCGCTCAGCCTCTTTGGCCACAGACCTTTGATTTGTAACATGATCTCATGGGTTCCATAAGTCATAAAGATCAAGAAGTTGGAAGAAATATCATCAAGAAATGTGCAACCACTTGAAGGCATTTAATGTAGCAAAAATAGGGTTCACCACCTCAATATATCCTGGGGTTATCAAAGCATTACAAGAGATCAGAGTGTTTGGTCTTTAGAGAAATTTTAGAGGTAACATATAAACATTAAAATTATCTTGACTTTTAGCTACCTAAATATTCAGTACAATAGTAAAATATTCAATATATTTTAGGATGAATCACAGGGAACATTTCAAAATATAGGTTCTTCCCAAAATGTATACTTGATAATGCAATATAGTAAATAATGTTCCAAAACTTTGAGGAAGTAGCGAAAAAGTATGGGGAAAAGAAAGAAGGGAAGAAAAAGTATGAGAAAAGAAGGGAAAATGGGGGAAAATGTTTTGTTTTGTTTTTTTTTAGTGGTGGGGAGGGGAATGGGGAAAACAAAAGCCAAGATATATCATATACAGGTACAATCCATCAAAGATGAGGTTAAGGGTAGTGTACTAATTGATCTGGTAGAAGAAATTTCTAGAGAATCTAATGTTTAGGCAGTGGGATGGCTACCATTGGGGGCTTCCAACCATACTTTTGTTGAGAATCAAAAGTAAATGGCCCAGCAAAATAATTTTGAAAGATTTGAATTTGGTGAGACTCCAATAAAGTCTCATCCTATAATAATGGGCCAGAGAACTTGGTTGCTAAAAAACTGGCATTAAAAAGCCAAATACTTTGGAATGGAAAAAAGGAATAATAGTCTACAGCCATCACAAGAACCAGCAAGTCTCCAGCCTTGCAAGCTGAAAATGCAGAAGTGAAAGACTTCACTTTGAGTAGAGAACCATCTTCCAGAATGAATAGAGCCTGGAGAATTTGTTCCTCCAGACTGAGTTCATAGTATTCAGCAATCCAACCACTTCAACACCTACTGCTAAGATAGAAGGAAGCTTGTTGTTTTCACCAGTTGGCAGCAGAACTTGGCATTATCTACTGGTTTAAGGTAAATGGAGAATGAAAAGTTGTGGGTTAGGAAAGCTTCCACCCACACTTCAGAAGGCCTGGGAGTTGTAGGGGCTAGTAAAGAAGGGAAAGAAAGAAAAAACCAAAAACGATGTTTAAAAAAAAAAAAAGGAACAAAACTTATGTATATAGAGGATAGGGAGTTGTAGGGAGGACAGGGCAAAAGGAAAAAATAAGAATTAAGATGTATCATGTACTGATACAAACCCTTGATGAATGTGATCATAATGTCTATATAAAATGTACCAATAAAATCGATTTTAAAAAGGCCAGAGAGAGCCAGCAGTTTGCCCCTAAGAAAACATTGTTTACAGCTCTATGCAGCCAAAGAGTACAGGAAACCCCAGAATGTTGGAAAAGCCAGAAATGTACATCTTCTGAGGAAAGTCACAAAGTGACCATAGCTGTACTGAAAGACCATGACAGTGACAAGCACTGGCAGTGCCACTGAGACAAAATGACCAAAGCCATTTTGAGTTCACATCACACCACAAATTATTTGCTCTGAGCTTTGGGCATGGAACTATCAGATATAATGCCTCTCCTGACAATTTTCAACTTGCTTTTTTATTTTAATTTTTCCCTATTTCTGTTTTTTAGAATTGGAATGTTTATATTGTGCTATTTTGTGTTGTAAATGTTTAACTTTCTTTTCATCTTTACACTTGAAGCTAAGAGTATGCCTTCAATCTTAGAAGAATACTTGAATTTGGACTCCTTGTAATGGGTGAAACTTTTAAGATTTTGGCAAATTTTGGAGGTGGACTAAATGTACTTTGCATATATGTATGAGTGCGAGTCTTTTGAGGGATTTGTACATAGTGTTATGGGTAATAAGTGAAGTGTCTCCCAAAGATAATGCACTCACAGATGGATTTTTTGCAGGTAAATGGATCTAGGATGCATGAATATGGACTAAGGATAACTAAATTAGCCCACTGATTGGCTTAGCATAGTTCTGGATGTGGATAGTAGAAAAGCTAAATAAATTAGCCCACTGATTGGCTTAGCATAGTTCTGGATGTGGACAATGGAAAGGCTCACCTGGGTATGGCTGGCACCAGCCAACTGACTTGTAGCCTAAATGGAATAAAAAGGGAAAGGAAGGGATATAGCTATTTTGTCCCTGTCTTAACTGTTGTTCCTGCCTAGACCCAGCTGACTATGGACTGAAATCCCTAAAAACTGTGAGCTACAATGAACTCTGCCTTCTTTAACTTGCAGGTTTGGGGTATTTTGTCCTAACAGTGATAAAAGTAACAAAAACACCTCCCCAAATAATAAAAATAAGACTTTTTTTTCAGAAAGTAGATTAATTCCTTGCAAAAAGAATATATTGAAAGAATATACAAGGTTAGAAGCAGAAGAGTGAGGGAAATTTTGAGTGAAGGAAAAAATAATCTTTTACTGAAATCAAGAGGAAATTTTTTGACAAGGTCAGCAGAGTTGAGGCTGCTTAGATACATTGCTAACAAACCCAAAATACTCTAGTCAGATGATTTTTTTTTTTTGAGACAGGGTCTCACTTTGCAGTTCAGGCTGGCCCTGAGCTCACTATGTAGCCCAGGCAAGCCTCGAATTCAGCAATCCTCTTGTCTCTGCATCCCGAGTGCTGGGATTACAGGTGTGAGCCACCACGCCCGGCACCAGATGAATTTTTTAAAGTTTTTTTGAGCTTGGTGACATTTTGATGGATTGTTTTAGTATGTACATAAACTTTTATACAATTTCCCAAGGAATTCAAATGTGAGAAATGTGAAAATTCATGTGATAGAACATGAAATATATAGGCGCAAAGGATAGTTATATTGTTGGTAGTTATCTTTAAGGAAGGAAAATTAAACAGATAAAATATCAAAAGGAAGAAAGTAGTTAAGTGAAATCAGTGGTTCCAGCGCCTGCCTCGCAAAAACAAAGTCCTGAGTTCGATCCCTGGTAACCACATACAATTCTGGGCGTGGTGACTCATGCCCACCAGCCATCAATACCACATACCACAGTGCCAGATGTGGTGGCTCATGCCTGTAATCCCAGCACTCAGGAGGCAGAGACAGGAGGATTGCTGAGTTCTAGGCTTGCCTTGGCTACAGAGTAAGCTCAGGGCCAGCCTGAATTACAAAGTGAGACCCTGTCTCAAAAAAAAAAAAAAAAAGTAATATGGCATGTGACATTTTATCATGTTTTCATTCTAACTCATAAACTACAATTAGTAACTAGCAAAAAGAACAGACAATTTGGCACTTTGAAATAGTAGCTAGATTGCATAAGATACTTTTATTCATGCTTGCTGTATTTATTGGAGACAGAGTGCCACTGTGCAGGCAGGGCTGGCCTGTCCACTGCATTCCTCTTTTCTCAGTTTCCAGGGTGCTGACATTGCAAGTTTTCATCAACAAATACTCACTTGAACTCATTATTAATAAAAGTAGATTTTGTTAAATTGTGATATATAATGACTTTCTAGGTTAAGACAATATGTTTTGGAACTCTTTTTTTCTTACCTCCATAGTTGTTTTACTGATAGCAGTTTACAGTTCTGATATTTTGACTACATTTATTCTACACAGGAATAAATACAAGGAAAGCAATGCACTCAAGAGAAAGATATGAAAATAATCTAATAGATCATTCTTAACTTTAATATCAGTAAAAATTTACAGCTTTGGTTATCCAGATCTAGACATCAGGATTAAGGTATACACTAATTATGATTATAAACTATGTATTATTTTGTTTTTGTTTGTTTGATTATTTTGTTAGCACTGTTTTTTGCAGTGCTGCAGACTGAATGCAGGCTTCTCACATGCTATGCAAGACTCTACCACTGAGCTACATTTCTTGGCCCTTGAGTGATTTCTAAAGTCTTCTGATCCAGAAAACAGAAAACTGCTAAAAAGAATATAGAAAAATAAGTCTGCACTTAATGAGAATTACAGCTATTAAAACCAGAAGTAAAGCAGTACTATAACCTTTGTCATATCCGGTCAATTAGCCATGTTCATTAGCATTAATTTGTAGTGACAATGGACTTGTTCTTCCTGAGAACTCTCATTACTAAAAGAAAAATTGTCAATCAAGATTCCAATTATTCACTGTACTCCAATATGTGATTGGTGATATTTTATAAACCTATTACTACTGTCAATAATCAAAGCTATATTTCAAACTTTCACCAAGGTTTATATTTGTATATCATTAAGTTCTATTTAATGTTAATCTGCATGATATATAAAATAGCATTTTAAGTGGTTTAATAGATTTGAATGATACTTCTAACGGAATTAAAGAGGGAAAATGTAGAGTAGTACTCTCAGCTAATCAAAGAATGATACAATTTATCTAAATGCTACATTTGGTTTGTTTGTGTTCCCTATTTAATTTTGATGACAACACTGAGGTAATTTTTATTACTGCCTTTTATCTGTAAAACAAAATATGATATACTCCAGGTAAAGTAGCCTTTATTTTTAAGTTATCCTAGGTAGGAAATAAGGACACATAAGATAATTAAACAACATTAATAAGTTTCAAAAATATTATTTATGTACTCATTCCTTGGCATATCTATTCATCAAAAGAAACACATGTTTCATCGTTTATAAATTCCCTAAAATTTGCTAAACCATTAAATTTGCTAAACCATAAAAATCTTAAACCTTTCAAAGTAAGAATATTATACAGATTTTTCTCATACCACAATTAAATATAATTCACACCATTTTTATTAGAAAAGATAGAAACAAAAAGTTATTCAGGGGTGGGGATTTTTCTCAGTGGTGCTGTGCTTGCCTGGCACATGTAGGGTCCTGAGTTCAGTTCTTAGTATTAGAAAAAATATGATTGATATAGGTTTTCCATTCCTGAATGTTTTATAAGAAGTACCTGTAAATCTATACATAGGCAATATTTTATGGTTTATTTTTCTTATTACATTCTATTTGTAATATTTTATGAAAAATCAGAAATTCTAGTTTCTTTTAGTACTCTACCTGACTTTTTCCAATTTTCTTTACGTAGTTTTATCATTGGTATTAATTATATTCTGAGATAACAAGTTCATACATTATAATGGTAATGTTATTTTTTATAAATGTGTGTAATGTGTTCATACATTAGAATGGTAATGCTATTATTCTCTATAAATTTGTGTAGTATGTAGGGAATTCATAAAAAATAAGTATTTCTTTTGATGGATAGATAAATATCCCAAGGAATGAGTGCATTGTGATGTTTTTTTTTTTTTTTTTTTTTGCTTTTTGGAGACAGGGTCTTGCTTTGTAGTTCAGGCTGGCCCTGAGCTCACTATGGTGCCCAGGCAAGCCACCGCAAACTCAGCAATCCTCCTGTCTCTGCCTCCCGAGTGCTGGGATTACAGGCGTGAGCCACCACGCCCAGCATTATATGTGGTAACCGGGGATCGAACTCAGGT
>PVIC010049053.1:0-13295 GCA_004025085.1 Thryonomys swinderianus
GACAGGGCTGGCACCCTCCCCCGACCACAGAGCCAGTGCCCAGCAGGGTTTGTGAAGCCCTTTCAGCAAGAGGAACCACCCACTGTTAAAGCCTGGGGACCATGGCCAGGTCCTCTACCACCCCCAAGGGGGCAGCGTGGGCATGGACGGTGTCTACCCCAGGCCTCACCACTCGAGAAGTGTGGGCTGCGTGGCTGCGTCTTGGTCAGTGCGCTCTGCACGGCCTGCTGGAAGTTCTTCCCTGGCGCCGGGTGCTGCGTGTACATGGAGTAGATGGAGCTGGCCGCCAGCGTCTGGGGCTTCCTGAAGGCTGGGAGGACGCTGTCTCGGGGAGGCTGGGGCGTAAAGGGCCGGACTGCAGCGGCGGGTGGGCTGTCCTGCTTCGGCCCCGGGGACAGGCTGTGGTCGTGGCCACCTGGAGGCACGCCGGGGGACAGCGCCACCCTCGGTTGCGGCCCTGCTGGCTTGGGCTTATGGCCTGCGGCTGTCACAGCTCCTGGCAACTGCTGAGGACTCCCCTCCAGCCTGGCGTCAGGGGATGGGCTGGCTTGTCCAAAGCAAGGCAAGTTAATCTGTTTTGGTTTTGTAGGAACAGGAGGTGGCACTTTAGCCACGTTCTTATTTGCAGCCTGCAAAACACAAGTAACCGGGCTGCTGTGGTCACCTGATCTCACAAGCATTAGCGCACACTGTAAACCATCAGCCCTACGTTTCTACATGTCCCAATGAATCACCTTAACAGGCCTCAGTGACACGACCGACTCCTCCTGTGACCTCCGCCTGGGCGCTTCCCCTGTCTGGGCCACGCAGGTGCCCCTGGATGCTTTCACCTGCCGACTTTCATGTTTGCGGGTGGCCCCTCTGCATGACCTTATTTATTTACCAGGCCCTCGAGCCTCGGGGACACCCTGGTCAGAACCCAGGAAACCAGACCAGCTGCTAAACCTCCTTATCCAAGGTTAGCTTCTTAGCAGGCGTGGTCTAAACTCAGCCCCAGGCTTCGGAGAAACAGGACACTCGAGCAGCATGAACACTGCACCTCACTCTTGGAGAGAATCACATGAAACACAGCCCAGACCCAGCTCACCGGGCACGCTCCACGCAGCGGGAGCTGGAGGATCACGCAGGAGGAGTCAGCAGTGAAGTGTGCGAGACTGCCACCCTGTCCGCGTCCTTGGCTCTCTCCCCGTGACTCCACCCTACAGCGCAGAGTGACCCACAGTCTGAAGCCCAAGGCCCCCACCTGGGCATCCCGAAGTATGTCCTCGCTGCTCTGGTTCTTCCTCAGCGCGCCCAAGCCGGGCGGGGCAGCGCCCTGGTCCACCGTGTCAAACATGGAGAAGGGTCGCACTTTCTTCTCCTTCTCCCTCAGCGGGACATCCCCATCACCAGCTGAAGAAAACACCACATCGATACCCAGCTGTCTGGAACGAGGCTGACTCTCCCACGCTCCGCCCGCCCCACAGGCTTCCAGTTCTGACGCCAGGCAGGTACCGCGTGGTGATGGCACCTCAGCCCGGCTAAGGGAAGGTGTCTGGAATCAACTCAGTGCCGTTGAAACAGCTCCCAGGTGCCACACGCTAGAAAATGACCCTCCTTGGAAAGAAGACGCAGCACCCTCCAACGGTCAGAGCAGCACGGACCACCTCACCTTGGTCCGGGCTTGGCCTGGCGCTCTGCGGCACGGAGAGCTCTGTACTCAAAGGGGTCCAATCAGGGCCAGCGGGAGGGGCTTTCGGGCCTAGGGTGCAGAAAAAGGCGGCTGCCCTCAGTAACTCAGCACCCAAGGCGCTCGGAGCATCATGCACTGCCGGCACTTCGCTCTTGGAGAACAGCTGGACAGGCACACTCGCCGCCTCCGCGGACACACTCGACCACACTGTGGCAGACGCCGCGTTGCTCCTTCAGGACTCTCCACCCTACTCAAGCAATGTAATTAGCAAACACAATGCCTGCTGGAGCCAGCGAGGGCCGTTTCCTGCGGTGAGAAAGGCTAACCCACCACCAGAGGACACATGCCAGGCAGCAGGGCAGAGCTCAGAGACTGGCCAGGCACACACTGCAGGGCCCCTGCATCACAGAGCGTGCCACTGTAGCCCATGTAGACTCTCAACTCCCGACCCCAACCTCCGTCTCTCACAAGTCATTGTTATCAGGCTTTTTCTCCACTGATATTTAAATCTCAAATGTGTTGGCTTTATTTTTTCTTTCTAGGATAAACAGAGCCAGATGACTCAGCCTCCACTCAGCCACAATGTTAGTCATCCTCTGCGCGTAACAACACTGGCTTGGAGGACGCACCCACCCAGACACTGCTCCCTCCTCCCAGGAGCCCACGGCAGCGCCAAAGACCTCAGGAGACCACAGTGCCCGCCTCCCCAGGGCTGTCCGGGTGCACCCATGTAACCGGGCTTCGAAGATCGCGAATTCCGCGGGAAAGTAGCCTTGTTAGGGCCATCCTCAACCTCCCAGCATGGTTATCTTTGCTCTCAAAGCCATCAGCAGGCAGATCGCCCTGCATCCTGGAGCCCCAAACCCACTCGCCAACAGAACTGTCAGTAAAGACAACACCAACGTTTATGTATGTGGTGTTCTTACACAAAAACAAAGGTTCTCTCAGTGCCGGACGTGGTGGCTCACGCCTGTAATCCCAGCACTCGGGAGGCAGAGACAGGAGGATTGCTGAGTCCGAGGCTTGCCTGGGCACCATAGTGAGCTCAGGGCCAGCCTGAACTACAAAGCGAGACCCTGTCTCAAAAAGCAAAAAAAAAAAAAAAGGTTCTCAAGCTACTGCTATCAGAACAAAATTCCCTACCCAACAAATTTTAGATTAGCAAAATATTAAATTTCATTCTCTGAACAGAACTTATATTACTCAGCATTTTTAAAAGCAACTTCTTAGATAATACAAAGGGAAGTTTGGATTTTAAACTGAATACGGACACACAGGTAAGTTCTGTTTAACTCTGAAAACTGCGGTATGGAGAGCGGGGCAGGACAGGAGGCCCTGCCGCGGTCGGTCACCTTTGCCCTGCAGAGCCGCTGTCGCCATCCTCACGTTGGGCAGCGTCTGCGTCTTCACGTCAGGGGCCTGCGGGGCCGGCGGACCCTCAAGCGGCGCCGGCTTCACCAGCAGCTCTGGCCTCGTGGGCAGCCGCGGCATGGTGGACGACTGGATGTATGGGCCCACAGCGGCCACACGGCTCGGCGCTGACGCCGGCGGCTGGGCAAGATTCCCGTCAGACAGGAGCTGGGGAGAGAGCCCAGGCCAGGCGTGAGCGCGGCCAGGCGGGCCCGCAAGCCCTGCAGCGGCCGAGGCCTGCGGGGCAGCAGGCGGCGCTGCCCACGGAGCCCCAGAGGTACAGAGCGCCCAGGAGCCGGGCCAGCCCTCACCGGCAGGTTCTCCTTTTGCTGCAGCGCAGCCTTCTTCTTCCACAGCCGGTCCCGCAGCTCGCTGACACGCCGGTCCATGGCGGCCACCTCGGCGTGGCGCTTGTTCAGACATTCCCGCTGCTGCTGCAGCCTGGCGCTCTGTTCCTGGTTCAGCTTGTTCCTCAGCTGCGGAGGAGAGCCGGCAGGGCTGAGGACGGCGCGGGGGCGCACGGCGCCCGGGTGCATCAGGGTGCTGCGGGGCTGCAGCGGTGCCCGCGCCCCCGGCCTGAGCCACACTGGCACCAGTGCTTCTGCTTCTCGGGGACCGGCCACCCGCCCCGGCCCCAGAGAGGCAGCTGCAGCAGACACCGCCTCCACCCCGGCTCTGGGCCGCCCTGCCCACCTGCAGCTCCTTGTACAGCCGGTCCAGCTCGGCCACGGCGGACTGGCTGTCATGGCAGCCATCAATCCTGCCGTTCTTCAGCATCTCCAGCTGCCTCGTGAGCTCCTCGACTTTCGACACTGCCAGAACCAGCTCCCTCTGCTTCTGCTGGAACAAACTATTCATCTGTTCAATTTCCTCCCCTGGAACAAGAGAGGGAACAGAAAAGAAAAGTAGGAATGGACACTCCCCAGCAACCAGGCTCTCTTGAAAAGTAGAGAAACCTTTCAGAGCAGCCCGGAGCCAACCTCGGCCTTTCAGAGGCAACTGAAAGGACACAGACAACTCCGAATGTCAGTGCAGACAGCTGTACAAGCTGCAGGGCTTTTACACAATGCATGTTATGAAACACCAAACTCCACATTTAGGAGACAATGAACTTTTATTCTCATTTTATAATGGTGGACAGAACTACTGAATTGCTAAAATCCAAATTTAAACTGTATTGTATTAGATGGAACTATTATATGAGTAAAATCTTCATCTTTATCAAATTCTTAGTCAAGAATTAATTCCAGTGAGCTGAGGATTTAGCTCAGCAGCACTATGTCTGCCTGGCAAGCACAAGGTGCTGAGTTCAATCTGCAGTACCACAAAAAAAAAAAAAAAAAAGAAGAAGAGGAGGAGGAGGAGGAGGAGGAGGAAAGAAAGAATTCAAGAAAATAAGGACAACTTTTCCAGAGTTAAATTGAAAACCTTCCTAAAACATTCACTGCCAAATTCATCTCTGAGGAACTTGCAACATCAAAATTGCAGTGATTATGCTTCTGCTAAAATTCCCTTTTAAAGTTGCCTACAGACTCACTGTCTGAGCACAAACGCACATGAACTCCCAAGAGCCCCACGTCCACGCAGTCCAGTCACACAGCCCACATCCACACAGCCCACGTCCACACAGCCCACGTCCACACGGCCCACATCCACGTGACCCACATCCACGCAACCCACATCCACGCAGCCCACATCCACATAGCCCATGACCACATGGCCCATGTCCACACAGCCCACGTCCACACAGCGCACAAGCACAGCGCACCAAGCTTCCCGTTGCTCAGCCGCTTCTGTTCCACATGGCCCTTGAGAGCCCGCACTTTCTTGAGCTTGGCTTCCTGGCTCTCGGCCAGTTCTCTCAGCCTCTTGAGCTTCTCCTGCTCGGCCGCCTGTTGCTGCTGACGCTGATCTTGTTGCTTCAAAAATTTTAAGCGTTGTTCCTGAAGACAAAAACAGAAAAAGCAGCTCCTGACAGGCCCGCGGGCACAGGCGTCCCGAGCCCCACAGCGAGCTGGCCGCCTGGGCAGAGCGGCAGCTGCCCTGGGAGCTGGCTGCACACAGACGCCCTGGAGAGAAGACCCAGGACCCAGGACCCAGGACCCAGTGACTGCACAGCGGCCCATGGCCAGGTTCCGAGATGGTGCTCCTGGTTTAGGATGGAGCCCTGTGTGGGGGAGGCGACACAGGGGCAGTGAGGATGCCGGCTGAGGATTCAAACCCAGATTCAGAGCTGAGCCCCTGTGCCCGGCGAGGGCTGGTCATCCCATGGCCTCGATGCCCTCTGCGCCTCTCACCCACACAGCCGCTGGCACCGCGTCACCATGTCCTGCGGTGAAGGTTCACCGGCAGGAGCGGTGCTCTGGGAGTCCTGGCCATGGGACACCAGCAGCCAGGGCGAGCCACTGCAGCCCAAGGCTGGCATGTGTGGCCCAGGCCAGGTCCCTCCATGTCGCGGGCACACAGCCATGTCCCTTGTGCCGCTCTCAGAGCGGAGCCCAGCAGCTCCACAACCCCTCCGGGGATGTGGCTGGGATCAGACCTCCCAGGGCTCCAGAAGGACCGTGAGCTGGCGAGGGCATGAGGGAGGGTGCTCCAGGGTTTTCTTTGCTCAAGGCCAGAGGTGGGGTTAGTTTCTGGGTAAAAGTGTCCCCCAGGAGGCAGCAGTCTGTGGCGGGTCCAGAACAGCCGAGGGGCTGTGTTCGGTCATTACACAGAGTCGCCCAGCTGCGGCCTGAGGGGTCCTGGCAGCAGAGCGAAGGGCTCATGAGGCACTCCTGTCCCGCGGCCCAGTCGGCCGCGTCACCAGGTCACTCTAGCTGAGTCAGGCCGGGCACCGTGGCACCCCTGGCTACTTGGGGGCTGGGGCTGTGGACCACTGAACCACGACCTAGCCAGCCTGGGCAGCACCGCCAAGCCCTGAACACAGTCCCCAAAACGGGTCAACAAAGGTTTCGAGCAAGCGGAAGGACACAAGCGTTCTGCACAGGCCGAGCTAAGGGCTGCGGCAGCCCCCTACATGGGGAGGGGCCGGACCGGAACAGGGCGACGGCAAACGGCTTCACTCAGGCCCTGGCAACGGAGCTGTGGGTCTTGGGGAACAGACGCTACCTTGGTGGCCAGCATCTGCTGCTGGGCCTCGATCTGTTGCTGCTGGCGAGACGCCATGTCCTGGAGCTCAGCTAGCGTCAGGTCCGCGCGGGGACTGCTCACCTGCAGCAGGGACATACAGCACCAAGCTCGGCCAGCAGCACAGCAGCAGCCGGGTGTGGCCAAGGCCAGCCCGGGCAGCAGCAGACCCTGGCTCAGCACTAGGCTATTTAGGCAACTCTCCTTCCTGCACGTGATCAGAGTGGCGCACAGATTCACTCAGAAGAGCCCTTCACCTTGTTCAACACGTTTAGTGTTGGCTTTGTGGTTCACTCAGCATTTAATTCTTGCAGGAGCCACCCATGTGGGCGTCATTAAAGGTGATACTTTTTAAATAACCTGTGGGACTATCCTCCACCCTCTGATCCAAAGTAACAGTGAATGAGACAAAAGGCTTCCAACAGCTGGGACAGACAGACAGACACTCACTCCATTCTCCTTCCTGCGGTGTTCTCCAGGGACTTTCACGCCGTTTCTTCTCAGACTCAGGTCCTGAGATCGAGGGCCACTTACTAAACACAAAATTCAAAAGCAGACATTGACCCAAGGGCTCCCCGCAGGTGCTGTTACAACTGCACCGGGCTCAGGTTAAACAGGCACTTGGCCTTCTCCTAACCACGGCGGGTTAGGGTGCAGGGCAGACAGCATTCGGACTGGGACGCCCCACACACTGCCCGTGCCTGCGGAGGTGCCAGGCTGCCCAGCCGCAGTGGAAAGGCATGACGTATGGACTCCAGCTGCGGGGACCCTCAGGGCCTCCTCACAGCGTCCTCTCAGCTCAGAGAGCTCGGCGAGCTTCCCGCAAAGCAGTGACTGAGGTGGAGCCCGTGCGCCTGGCGCTCATCTACGACTGTCTGCAACTCGTGCGCGAAGGAAGCGATGAGCAGAACAGGTGATGCGGGCACGCTCCAAGAACTTCCTCATGCCAGTAAAGCTTTCTGTCCTTCTCTCTGGGAAACGCTACCTGAAAAACACTCAGCATTCTGATCTTTTGGCTAAACATAATTTTCCAAGCAAAAATATATGAGTCTCTCAGTCCCATTAAATGCAAAAGAAATGGAAAAGTATTAACTTAAACTAATATATAGTATCAACAACAGAGCTTCTAAAATAATTTTATACTTATAAGCCTAGAAATTGGAAAAGTAATTAAACTGCCTCTAAGAAGTTTCAGACTCCAGTTGCTGTGAGTCGAACGTCTGTGATACCTGCCGGGAAGCGTACGACAGATCCCACGTCACTAAATCAATACACAGGCACATCTCTCCTCAGAGCCAGACGCAACGTGTGTGTGTGTGAGACCTCTCACAGCAGAACTGTCTTTTCACCTAGAAAAGGGCTCCACCATGGGCCACCCCAGCCATGTTTTTAATTTGTTAGTTTGATTTGCTCTGCTCTTGTGAGACAGGGTCTTGCTCTGTCCTCAGTATACAGACCTGAGTGGCTTCAAAGCGGCGCTGAGCCCTCTGCCTGGGCCTCTCAAGGACTGCAATCGCTGGACTACCCACCTGAGCCAACGCTTCCAACCCATTTTAAAAATACTACACAGGTGTGGGGGAGTAAGTAATGAGGGGTAAGAAGAAATGCGATGGTAATATAAAAAAAAGGTAAACAAAGTGTAAGTACTTAGGGGACAGGGGTTGCGGGGTGCACAGGGGAATAGGAAAAATGAAAAAAATGTGTCATTACTGGTACAAATTCTCAATATTGAGTGTGATCATGATGTGTATATACAATGTACCAGTAAAGATTTAAAAAAAAAAAAATACTACACAGACATAGTTATCAGATACTGAGGAAGCCCAACCAGGAGAGTCACAAGTTCAAAGTCAGACCAGGCTATTTAGGAAGATCCTCTCTCATATAAAAAGGGCTGGGGGGCCGGAGGGTTAGCTCAGAGGTTCCGGCGCCTGCCTCGCAAGCGCAAGGTCCTGAGTTGATCCCCGGTAACCACATACAATGCTGGGCATGGAGACTCACACCCACCAACAATCAACAGGGTGTGGTGGCTCACACCTGTCATCCCAGCACTCGGGAGGCAGAGGCAGGAGGATTGCTGAGTTCGAGGCTTGCCTGGGCTACATAGGGAGCTCAGAGCCAACCTGAACTACAAAGCGAGACCCTGTCTCAAAAAATAAATATATAAAAAATAAATTTAAAAAAAAGGGCTGGGGAAGTAGCTCAATGTTAGAACACCATGGGTTCAATCCCCAGTAAAAATAAAATAAAATACTGCTCAAACTGGGCACAACGGTGTGCTCCACAGTCCCAGCAACTCAGAATGCTGAGGCGGGAGGATTCTGAGTTCAAGGCCAGTAAGGGTCACACAGTAAAAGATCATCACGAAAAAAAATTAAATATTCCTAAATCCTCTAACAAAACATCTCAGGTCACAACAGGTCTGTAAGAAAAAAGAAAACATTTGCTCTTTGCTGCCTCAAGAGGAGAACACTCACCTAGTTTCTCCTTAACACAACCAGTTACTTAACTAAGATAAAAAGCAAGAGCTGTAAATAAATGTTAAAAATTTTTATCTTTATTGGTACATTGTATATACACATCACGATCATACTCAATACTGGGAATTTGTATCAGTCACATGATACAAATTAATTCTCATTTCTTTCACACATGTGCGGTTCCAGCCCCAGGGAAGCCCTGGCCCTGGGCCCAGTGCAGCCCCACTTGTCCCTGTCTGGCACTGTGCAGTGCTGGTGTCCGCCATGCGTGACAACGGCCTTGTGCTGTCCGGTCACATTTCTCATGTTTCAGACACTGAGACTCAGGGCGCGGCCGAATGCCTCATTCATAATTCACTGCATTGTGCAGCGAGGCACGAACTAGCAACAGTGGTAAAACTCACCTCATCAAAGAGGAAGGACCGTGTCACCACATGAGTAAAAAGCAAACTCAGGTGCCAACACCAACTTCAGAGTGCAAAGGAGGCACAGAGGAAGTATGCAGACACCAACACGTTACAGACATGGGCGCTGACGGCTGCCCGCGAGCCTCGGCTGTCCAGCCAGCCCGGGTGGGGCATCTCGGCCCAGGCGTTCACACAGGGGAGCAACAGAGGACCACCGTTTCCAATAGAGGCAATTATAGAACAACAGGGGGAAGCGGGATGCGAGTCCCAAGTCACCTCTGCCACCCACATCCTGTCTGCCGAGTCAGCTGGCCTCGGCTTTGTCTTCAAAACGCCAAGGCTCCCAGAAGCCCCTGGGAATCCTGCCTCCCCCACGGGAGTCCCCATGGACCTTGGGCCCAGACTCCTTCACAGCCGCATCCCTGAGACCATGGGCCACACCCAGCCCCCACCCTGCGCCACGTTCTGCCCCTCCTGCATCCACTCTGTCACTAGGACATAGCACGGACCATGCCATCCGTCCTGGGGTGGGGCGCTGCCTGTGGCCGGGCAGCCCCACCAACCCGGCCCTTCACACACGTCCCTGACACCGAAGTCGGACGCTTCCTCTGCCCTCCCACCGCCCACACCCTCCTGCTGCACCCCACAACCCCTCTCCCCACCCAGCAGGACTGCCACCTGGGCCACGCCGTCGCCTCCCTGTCCCAGGGCTCCACTGAGCCGTCCGGCAGTGCCCAGCGCTGGCTCACCCTGTGCACCCCGCAGCTCCCCGGACTGAGAGCGCTGCGGGGACGGACCGCTCGGGGCCTCTGCTCCAGACTCGGACTCCCGGGAGCACTCCCCTCTGCATGGCTGGCCTCGCCCACGTCCATCACAGTTGTCTTGGACGACTTTTTGCCACCTCGGGAAGATGCCAGTGCAGATGAAAGCCCTCCACTCGTGCCCTTGAGGGCACACGGCACATGCAGGCTGCAGGGCCCCTGCCAGGCCCACAGCCAGGCTGTGGTCTGGGCACTCCCATGGTGCAGAGCCCCAGGACCACTCTGTTTCCGGTCCTCCTGGGCTCCGGGCGTCAGCCACCAGCGCTCCCTGCCCCAGAGCCAGCTGCTCACCGCTCGGCGGATGGCCAGGCCTGTCCCCGACTCTGCCTCTCCTCTCCGACTCCCTCCCTGAGCCTCGTCCAGTCGTCAGCCTCGGGAAAGGCTCTGCCGCCCATCCTGAGCCCCACGTGGGATCCCCACGTCCACGGCCTACAACCCACCTACATCTCTGCCGGGAGGGCGCTCGTGACGGAGGAAGAAGCGAACTTCATTCCGCTGGCTTCCCAGTCGCTGAAGAACATCAAACATTCGCTCACTGCCAGCAATTGCACGTTCTGTGAGGAATGAGAAATCATATTATTCGCAGGAAAAAGAAAGTTGGGGGCCGGAGGGTTAGCTCAGTGGTTCCAGCGCCTGCCTCGCAAGCACAAGGTCCTGAGTTCAATCCCCGGTAACCACATATAATGCTGGGCGTGGAGACACGCCCACCAACAATCAAAACCGCATACCACAATGCCGGACATAGTGGCTCACGCCTGTAATCCCAGCACTTGGGAGGCAGAGGCAGGAGGATTGCTGAGTTCGAGGTTTGCCTGGGCTACATAGTGAGCTCAAGGCCAGCCTGAACTACAAAGCAAGACCCTGTCTCAAAAGCAAAAAAAAAAAAAGGAAAGTTGGGCACATCCACCCAGTCCCAATGCAAATTACACGTCACAGATAGGGGAAATACTTCCCATCTTGGCGATTTTTTTCTTGCAGTGAAAGAACTTGGGAAAGGCACTGCTCCTGGTTTCTGCACAGAGCCAGCACAGAGCGCAAGCCAGGGGAGGCACCAACCAGCCCGACGTGCACCTTCCTCGCCATTCAAACTGTGTGCACGCTTCAAAGGTCTCTGCAAACCCACAGGACACTAACTGCTATGGCTCCACAGGGGCCCAAAGAAAATACAACCAGCAACTTTGTAAACTTCTGCTGCTATTCCTAGTTTTTAACACAGGCTGTTTCTGACTTGCAACTCAGTAAACAACGCTAAAGAGTCAGACTTCCCCGCTTCTGAACCAAAGGCCCAGCACGGAGGCCAGGACTCCGGGCCAAAGCGCAGGCTGCGCCACGCTGCGTCCTGTCAGGAGAGGAAGCTGTCTGAGAAGGGAGCCCCCAGATGACACTGCAGCTCGCTGAGGCCGCCGGGAGCCGCCCGGGAGCATGGCGCCTCCCCCTGGCCAGAGGCGCCATCTCGGCCCCAGGTGAGCGCGGGTCGGGGCAGCCATGTCCTGCAGCCCTCGCTTCTGCAGATCTCACCAGCCTGGCGGGAAGACCCAGGCCTCAGCCTGGCCCACATCTGGCTCTGGCACCCCGGGATGCCGCCAGAGAAACGCGCACAGACCCTCTGCGCACAATGTCGCAAGCACAGGTATCTGTGCACTGTCTGCAAAGCACCTGCCTGGAACCCACTTACCTGGGAGGCTGAGGCAGGAGTACATCGAAACAGCCTCGGGCACCTGGCAAGACCAGGGTGCCAGTCAGCTTCCTCCCTACTGGACACAATGCCTGAACCCCACAACTCAAAGGAGAGCGGGTTTAATGTGCTCACAGTGTCAGAGGGCCGGTGCGTGGCTGGCCGGCTCCACAGCAAGAACATCACAGTGGAAGCAAAACTGCTTCATCCATGGCAGCCAGGACGCAGGGCAGGGAAAGTGCCAAAAAAGAAGGGCTCAGAACCAGCCCCAGGCCACGCTCTGCGGCCCCGAGGACAGTCAGAGTGCTCTCCCCTCGTCACGGGCGGCTCCCAGAGCCACTCCAAGTGGCGTCCTCCCCAGACAGAGCTCCAGGTTCCAGAGCTGCAAGGAGCACAGGACATGAGCAGCCGCAGGCCCACGCGGCCCTGGGGCGGGGCCCTCACACAGCCCTGAGGACAGCTGGTGACCCGAGGGGCTGGGAGAGCTAGGGGAGAGGGCGCCAGAGCCCAAAGCCCCGCTCCTGGTCCCCGCCTGGCACCTGCAAGGGTGACAGCGCCCAGTTGTGCCGCACACCCACCCGTGACCGTGGCTCCACAGGGGCCCGTCTGCTGGGCTGGCTCACGGCCCCTGAAGGGGACACTCCCCTGCCTGCAGCCTCCAAGTCGCCCAGAACCTAGGCATCAAGGCTTGTTCTCCCAGCAAACCTGTGAGCGGACGCCAGGGAAGGGAAGGGACAGAGGAGAGGAGAGGAAGGGGAGGAGCTTGAGCGCATGCCGTCGAGCCGCAGAAGACACCGACCCGACTGGTGCGCCATGGGGTCCCCACCACGGCCCGAGACCCACAGCAGAGTTTCCAGAGGCCCCAGAGCAGCAGCCTGGCAAAAGAGGGTGAAGAACAGAGAGACAAACGGAGCAAGGGGCACAGTGGGCGGGAGAGCGGTCAGAAGACGGTACGTGCCGGTCACAGCTGCTCAACAGCAGCCATTTGTCCACACGACCACGAAACAGGGTGGAAAATGAAACTAAACCAGGTGCGGGGGTGTGTGCACATGATCCCAGAATGGGGAGGATGAGGCAGGAGGGTCATCCGAGACCTTGTCTGAATGAATGAATGAATGAATGAATGAATGAATGAATAAACTTAAATGGCCAGTAAGCAAATGAAAGTTCATGTGTAATCCAAACAATGCAAGTTGAAGCCAAAGACTGTTTTTAGCTATCAGTTCAGAAAAATCAAACTGTTACTCTAACAACTGTTGATAAGAGATACAGTAAACCATTGATTCATACATTCAATATGTTCCCGAGGGCTGGTTGTAATTCAAGTTGGTCAATGAAAGCTTAGATCGCTACACAGCCTTCAAAGTCTCTCTCCTGGATACAGGCAGCTCTCAGTACCTTTCGAGAGACACTGGCCCAGGATTTCTCATGAACCCCACACAGGGAAGGACGCCGCAACGTTCCTCCAGGACTCTTTAAGGGTTAAATCTGTGTCTGACACCATCTGCCAGCAGAAGTGGCCATCATTCAGGTTATAACTCAAGACTCTGATGGTAGGTTAAAATTAAAATTCCAGGGACCGGGGCCAGAGGGTTAGCTCAGTGGTTCCGGAGCCTGCCTCGCAAGCACAAGGTCCTGAGTTCGATCCCCAGTAACCACATATAATGCTGGGTGTGGAGACACGCCCACCAACAATCAACA
>PVIC010049054.1:0-13271 GCA_004025085.1 Thryonomys swinderianus
AAAAAAAAAAAAAAAAAGATTTTGTTGAAATGGAAAAGTATTGATTGATTTTTACCTTGATCTGCACCTCAGCAAAAGTTAATGTTTGTTTATTATAATCTTCTCTGTAAGCCATATGCATCTTTCGCTTATAGCGGATTTTCGGATGTCAATAGCATTTTGAGTTCTGGAGAAAAGTAAAATCAACTATTAATAAATTACCATTAAGGTCAGTATAAATGTTAGAGTTGACTCAGCTGCGTTTTATGTAACACTCTTAAACAGTGTGAAATTATTAAAAATTCAAGTAGGTCTTTTTATAGCTCATATTTTAAAATGTGTCCTTTTGCCCTTCCTCCTCTCACTCCTTTGAACATTTCCCAGAGTGGCATCAAGTTCTGGATCTATAAAACAGAGGTCATACTTTTCCCAAAAGAGAACTGTGAAATTTTGACTAACTTCCCCTCCCCTCCCCCCAAAAAAATCACTCCCAGCTTCTGCAACACTATAGTTTTGTCACTTTGCTAATTTTAACCTCTTCTCTTTGACCAGGAAACTCAGAAAGACTCTCCATGCAAATGCAAAAACATTTTTTAAATAACAAAACAATGCATAAGGTGAGATAATATATGGCATGATCTTTACAAATAAGCTCTTCAGAAACATAGTGATGGATCTGTGCAGATCCCTATTGTGATGTCAGGGTTCCCTGAAGCTTTCGGCCTGCTCCTGCAAGCAGAAGAGAATGAGGAACACAAACATCCCTAGGCGATCTGTGTGCGTGTTGTAGAGTTTGAGTGCACACAGGCAGCGCAGGGTCAGCAGGGGTGAAAGGTGGACACTGAGTCCTGACACAGTTGGAGATTTTAGTCTCAGGCCAGGCTGAGACTCAGTAAGTAACACCACGTAATTGTTGACTCTTGAAAGGAAGAGAAGCAGATGGTCCACGGGGGCATGAATCAAACCAGAGACAGGGTACTTGCTTTAAAGATAAGCATCATAAATCCAGGGAGGCCAAGAGTTCAGCAGTAGACAAAGATGAAACTGGGGAGTTACTGCTCCATCACGAGGGAGAGCAAAACTCTAGTTTGTGACCTTTGTGGGAAGCATGTTCCATAGAGTAAGAGCTTTTGCATCTGTCTACAATGGGAAATATAACATCTTGAAAGATTAAAAACAATAATTTGGCATATGTTAAATGCTTTTTTTCCAGTATTGAATATCAAACCCAAGCACCTCTACTATGGAGAGGCATTCCCAGTCCCTTCTGGACGTGATTTGAGTCAGAGCCATGCTAAGGAATCCAGACAGGATTCAGATTTCTGATCCTTTTCCCTCAGCTCCCTTCAGTGATGGGAGCACAAGCATGTGCATCACACCCAGATATTTAACATTTTCAGTAAGCAGCTGCTGATAATAATTTGTTTTATCCTGTGTTATCACTCCTAGCATTTTCACCTACTGTGATTTGCAGTGCTCACAAGCCTCCACAAAAGCAACCAGAAAAGGTACATGTTTGCTCAACTGCAGATTGATCTGTCCCTTTTTCAATTTCATATGTTTTCATTCTCTCAGCAACTAGCAAATTTTGATGACCCCATCTAGTAGCAGCCACCATTGCTTATGCCCAGTGTCCAAAACATTTCATGTTTTCCTTGTAATTCTCAAAATGTTGCTCAAGACTGTAGGTAAGTCATGCTTTAGAAGTTTTTCAGATTCATCACGGATTTAGACTTGTCTAGTCCTGTCTGTGTGCATTTCAATTTTCTATTATATGTAAACTGTTTATTTGTGATTTCTGTTATATGTAAGTTGTTTCTATTATATGTAAGTTATTTCTATTATATGTAAGTTTTTTATTTGTACCAATGATTTCATGTTAAGCACCAGTTATATTTCTCTATTCATGGTGACAATCATCTCATCAGTGACCAGTATAAGCTGCTATTTCATTTACATATCTATTAACTTTTAAATTCCTGGTCTTTCTTCTCCCCTAGTTAGGTGTATTAAATGCATTTCAACTGTCTATATTAGTATGTGAATTCACTGTCAGCTGAGAACCATCAGTACATTTAATCATATAAATAATGAACTAATATCTCATTATTATAGTCCTTTTGTTACTCAGACTTTATTTTCAATATCCTCTCATTTTTCTATGCACATTTTACTTTCTTTTTTGTTAATTTAAATCTTTATTGACACATTATATATACAGATCATGATCATGCACAATATTGAGAATTTGTACCAGCATATAGCTCAATTTAACTCACATTTTTTCCCATTCCTCCATCTACCCTACAACACTCCACCCCTATATACATAAGCTTTGTATCCCTTTTTTATTATCATAATATTTTCTAGCCCTTGTTACTTACTCCTACACCCAATTTCCCTTTGAATATTTTCTATTTCAAAATATCTATCATATATTATAGAGCTCATTTATAACTTCATACGGAGAAAAGATATATTTAAAAATCTGTGACCTATTTTCTTGCTTCTAACCGCTGCATTGTATTTCACAGAAAACCTATACAATATTCAATTTTCCTGAATCTCCCAAAGCAAAGGAGATGTAAATTTCCATTCCTCAATTAACTACATATCTGCTACCACTTAGTTGCACTGGCTTTTTCTTTTCTGTTTGTGGGAATCACAGGAGGCAAACACTGAAATTGTTCACAGATAGTTCTGGTTCTAGGTTCAGATGCTTTATCAAAAGACCACAATCTATGTTGTTATAAACCAACAGAAACCTTTCCATATGGCTATGGAGTTTGGAAATGTGAGATTCAGGTGTCGACGTGGTTAGGTTCTAATTAGGTCTCTCTTTTGAGTTGCAGGCTGCCAACTTCTTGACTCCTCAGCAAGCCTTCCTGGACCTTATGTGAGTCCCCTATTCTCAGCAGGAGGTCTCTGGCCTAGAGATCTCATCTCACTCTGGTTACTTCCTAAAGATCTCATCCCTAATTCGATCACAGCTCAAAGAAAAGGTTCCAATATAAATACCAGGGCCACTAAAATATTTAGTCCATGACACTCCTTATGTGAGTGTATGAGAGGATGACTGTGTCTTTGACCACTTAGTTGTATTATTCTGGCTAAGTTGTGTGGATCAACGCTGGATGGTTACTCCTGATTCAATGTATAGAACTGTTGACTTGAAACTTTTGAAACTCACTTTTGCACTCTTCACAGAAACTAAAAGAATGAAAGACGGGTTGGTACTCCACAGTTTTAGGAGATACTGTGAGCAGAGCTGCCCTGTCCACCTGGCACTCACTGCTGGTATGAAAAAAAAAATCCATGTAACTGGTTACAATGGACAGTAGAGAGTTTGGAGTTCACCATGGTATCACTCAGTCTTTCTTCACTGAGATAATTGTCATCAAGATCCTTCCTTGACCCAGGAGAGAATATTTGGGTCTATATAACCAATGGAGAGTGATTAGGTCATGGAATCTACCTAAATTGAATCTGAATAAGTGCTACTGAAGGGTTCTTCAGAAGCATTAAGCAAGTCATGTTTGTTGTTTTTTTTTCCACACACCCACTAATCACCACTGCTCTTTTTCTAGGTTCTGCCAGTCACCAATTGGGTGGTTGCAGTGTGGTAAATTATTTTTCCTTAATTTACATTTCTCTGATAGCAAATGAAGTTGAGGATGCCTTCATATACTTGATAGCTATTTGTGTTTCACTTCCTGTTCCTATCACTTGCCCATAGTACCTTCTTCTCACAGAATATATGTTTAATATCGTATGCCACATTTACATATACAAGGCAGTAGTCGTGAGTATGCATATTAGCATATACTTTCTTCCGAAAAAGAAAAATGGATATCAACAGAAAACTTTTCACTAAGGTTACTAGTAACTACTTCCTGTCAAATTCAAACAATTTTTTTCTCATGTACTCATCTTTGATATCACTGTAAAATTCTGATATTGCTGATCTTTGAGTCCTGCTTGGAATGTTTCCTTCCTGTGAGTCCTTTGTACATTCAATATTCTTTATTCTATTCTTATTGTTATTTTTCAGTCCCTTTCATGATGCTTTTAAAGGTTATGCTCTTTTTGGTCTTCTTTCATTTTGTTTCTGTTCCATAAGGACTCATGGACAGAACCATATCTTTACATTCAATAATGAAACCATCAAATCTCTCCCCATAATGGCTGTTATTAGGTCTATCACTCTAACCACAGCTACATGGGCATCTGATCATTCTCATTATCTCAAACTCAGCCAGTTAAAATGGAAATAAAAATATCATTTTGAAAAAGTGTGTCAACAGCATATATAGGCCATTAATATCAGTGGTAAATCATGACTCAAGAGAAAACTTTGAAGTGTCTTTTGATATCTAATTCTCTTTTATCTGTTGGGCTGTGCCGGTTGGGTGCTGAATTCAGATGTTTTTCCATTGCAAATGTGTTTGGCTCTGGCCTTTTCTCTGTTGTCACTTCCTGCCATCTATTGCTGCTTTCCTACCAAGAAGTGTCCCACTCGACACTCAGAGCAATAGGAAAGGAGCTACTAACTAATTTCCATGACTGGGGATTTATGTAGTTTTCCATAAAAGCCACATTTTTATACTGTTGTTACTTTATTTATTTCCAGATACTGTTTTTCTTCTTTAAATAAAATACCAAGGTACAATGATAGCTTATTACTAGAAAGACTGAATAGTACAGAATTCTGTGATATAAAATACAAGCTTCCATCTTCACATTGACTCAGCACAGGTTAGTTTTCCTTTCATTTTTACCCAGAAGTAGTCAGTGTAAGTAGTTATTCCCAACTATTTTCAAAATTGGTCTATCCTTTAATTGCATACTATTTTAGACAGATTATTCTCCTTCTCATCATTTGAAAGTAAACTGATATTTTTATTTAATACATATGAGATCTCTTTCTGCCTTCTTTGTGTAACATTCTAGTAGGTGACTTTGCTTTGTCAGTCAACAAGGTTGTGTATGTCTTAATACAGATGAAAATTGAAAGTGTTTCCTATGTAGTCTAAGATACATTTGACAAAGGGAAAGAGAGGTAAAAAAATAGATTATGAGTTCCAAATTCAGGAAATATGGCATTGGTATTTACAAAGTTATTCCTTTTTTACTTTTCACTTTTCTTTTTTTTTTTTCCAGGCAGTTAGTTGCCAATATATTCTTTTACTTACTGTCTGTGAACATAATAAGAATAGGAAAATTTTTATTTACTAAGTAAATATTCATTTCTTTCACTATAACTTAGTCCAACTCTGATTTGGGCCAAAGAATTCAGAGAAGGCTAGGAGATATTAAACTAAGAAAGAAAACAAAGTCAAGCAGAGAAGGAAAGGGGAGGTGTTCTTCCCTATAGCCTATAGCAAAGAGTACCTCATTTACCTTTCTTGTCTGTGAATGACACAATATATTCTGTGTGATGCATTGCTTCTTTGTTTTTTAAAGCAAAGCAGCATTACAGTAAAAGAGAAAACAACCTAAAGAATATGTATTTTTGGCTGTATACCTCCTAGGCAGCTATGAAACTCAGTGAAATACTTTAAGATTTCATGTGAATTGATGCTGCAGGGAGCCTTGTCATCTGAGAAGTGAAAATTTTGTGTTGGGGAGAAAATTACTTTGGAAAATATTTTCATTGGTTTTCTTTTTGTGAAGTGGGAAATGTTCAGATTTATATTTTAGATACTTATGCCAAATGATGCTCTTAAAAAATATCAATTTACACTCTCTTCGGCCAAGTATCAAGATGACACTCTGCTACCTTTAAAGAACCTTTTTAAAAATCTCACTATCATTTTGGTTAATCTAGACTTGTTCTTCCCCATTTCTCACCATTAATACGTGCTTTAACTCATTATTTTATTTTTAATTCTGTTTTTAGTACTACAAGCCTTTTTTTTCTGCTTTAATTTTTCTCATTCGATGTTTGTTTTCTTAAATCCAAGAAATTTATCACTAATCCATTGAAAAATATAGTCTCATTTGCATCTTCATTTCTTTATATCATTATAATTGTATAAATTATTCCCCTTTAATACATTATCACTATTTTCTATAAGCAGTGATATGTTTTTTATTGTCCAATGAGTTATTATAACATGTGTGCTAGTGTTTTTCCAACAATGCAACAAAATACTAACACAAAACAACTTGATGGAGGAAAGGTTTATTTGGGCTCAGAACTTTAGCGGTTTCAGTCCACGGTAAGCTGGTTTCAGGGCTGGGGCATGTGTTCAGGCAGAACAGGAAAGCAGAAGGGAATGGAGAGCAAAGCTTGCTTCATGGGCACCAAGGAAACAGAATGAGAGGGAAAGAGCTTGAGATCGAAGGGCTGCAGGGAAGGTGTGCCCTTCGACATCATGCCCCGTGACTAATTGGGCCCCATATCCCATGCAGGCCATTGAGCTATTCATCCATCCATGGATTAATTCACTTCAAAAGTTAGAGTCCTCATCGTCTGTTCAGTTCCTCACGTCTCATCAGTTGGCCAGTAAGTCTTCAACACAATGAGATTATAGGAAGACTTTTAGACCCCAAACATAACAATGTCTCCGCTTGACTGCATTTTACCAATCAGTCATACTCTTTTGGAATTCAATTCTTATTCTCCTCTATGTTCAAAGATCTTTAATAATTCAAATTTTTAAGTATTACCATCCCAAATTTTAAAAATGAGAAGTGCCTATGTTACCACCTTTAATATGATGAGTGTTCTTTTCTTTAATTGTAAAAAATGAACAAGAGAAATGCCTCGTTAAATGTCTTTGTGCTAACATTAAACATGTGTCCTCCTCTGTTTATATAACAACTATGTTTCTGTCTCAGGGTCCTGGATGAGCACTCCCTGGCCAACAATATCTCAAGTCCAGCTGTGCACCACAACTGAGTCAAGAAGTCCTTGATTTACTCAAGGTAGCAAAAGGTTTGAAAAGGGAAGATTTCTATAAGAAAATAATGGGGTACATATTTTGTCAAGAGTAGAACATTTAATAAAAGTGTTTATAAAAATAAATTTTCTGATTCTAAATTATCAGTGGTACTGGGATCTTTCCATTGCTTATAAGGCTAATATGAAAACAGTTTGCTTCAGACATAAAGACAGTGATATCATGTAACTCAAAATATTCATCCTGAAGCTACTTTGTATCCTCATACTGAATATGTCTAGTCCCAGAATATTACAATATGTACTGTGTAGACATACAAATTGATGCACTGACTAGTAGAAGTTATAGTATTAGACACTGTCCTGATGTTAACACAGATGTGTCAGTCAATACAACTAAAAGTAGGAGATGTGTATAAAATGGTCACCAAATAGTCATTTATAAGGTCTTTATTTTCTATGCTTTTAGCATTTTAAATACATATTACTAATGCAAATATAATTAAATATATTCTTTTTATTGTTAATATATATTTACAATAATACTGATTATATATACAGTTCAATCTAACACATAAGGATATCTTTCAAATTTGAGTTGCTCAAGGTCTCTCTTGCGGTTCAGCCTCTCAGAATTGCTAAACTCTCCATCCACAGCGATGTGGCTCTGCTTCCATCGCTCAACTAAAACCGACCACTTCAGTTCTTCTCTGTGTGCACACCGCATCTTTCCTTTTCTCACACTGTTATATCCCACCTAGAGTACAATCCACCACATAATCTTCTTGTTTCACATCTTACCTGCCCAGCTGCCCTCCAAATTTATTTTCTCCATGACTTCAAAGTGACCTAGCATGAAGCAGTGGCTAATTTGTCTGTTTAATTAACTTGAATGTTTTGTAATGATGTTCTCTACAAATTTAGGTGAGCATGAGGAGAAATAATTTGGGGTTTTGATTGGAGTTCTACACATACCTTGTTTTTAGGTAAGAACTTTTCCATTACACCCTTCTTCCTGGCAGGATGATGTTTAAATGTTTTTATAAGAAAATTTAATAATTGAAATCAATCAAATGATATGGTTCCATATACTGTTCCCATATATATCACTCATTTCACAAATTGTTAATGGAAAGAATGGACAGACAGTACAGTAAGTCCCTGACTTACAGACAGGTTCCATTCCACGAGATGATTCACAAGTCAAATTTGTTCATGAAACTTCTACAGTATGCCTATGAGTCTCAGACCGTATATCTGTGAAAATTCACAGCTTTAATGTTAATAAATTGAGCAATTACTATCTTTGAGAAAGCAATGCCCAGAATACTTCTTTAGTCATCCATAAAATATGTCCCAGGAGTGAATATTCTACATTGCAATAACACTACTTAATTATTATCATTCATACAGATAACTGCAGGGACTGTGCATACAAATGGATACTAGCACTAGTGATGCATGTGAGTAGATTGAACTAGGCCAAATTCTTGATGTGGTTCACAGAGACTCTGTAGTTTGTCTTGTTTCTCAGGCAGTGAGGAAGATGTCCAATGATTGAATTAGTCAGTTGGAACAGCCCAAAATACAATACCAGCGACCAATTTGGAAATAATCAGAGCAACAATCTCAATAATTGGACTTTTGTAGAAGTATAATGTTGGCTAGTTGATCATGAGATTTCTAAAATTTAACTAGAAAGAAATCTGGTTTAGTTCTTTCCAACTATTATTACAAAATACTGTAAACTATATGTGTCATAAACAATGTAAGTGTATTTCTCACAGTTTTGAAAAATGAGAATTAAAGATCAAGATTCTGGGAGAATTAATGTCTGGTGTACCCTGCTTCTTCCTAGATGACTCTTTTATCCCTGTACCCTCACTTGCCAGAAGGGAAGAGAAATATTTCTTGGTCTCCCTTTATAAGGACACAAAACTTATTCATGGAAACTCTGCTCTCATGACCTGACTTTGGCTCCAAATCCCCACATCCTGATGTCATCACTTTGGGGTTAGAATTTTGACATAGCCAGTAACAAAGATTTTAAAAATTGTGTAAGTTTATAAAACAAACAAAAAATTGAATATTTCTTATTAGGTATCTACATTACTAAGAATAATACCAATGATCATATTTGTTTAGAGTCTTGTTCTGAAACTTAACTTATATGTGTTCTAAGCCATTTTTTTTTTTGAGACAGGGTCTCACTTTGTAGTGCAGGCTGGCCCTGAGCTCACTATGTAGCCCAGACAAGCCTCGAACTCAGCAATCCTCCTGCCTCTGTCTCCCAAGTGCTGGGATTACAGGTGTGAGCCACCACACCCGGCTAAGCCATTTTTCAAAGAAATTAAAAGCTTAATTTGATAAATGCATGTTTAAGTGTTGACATGATTGCTCATATTTGAGCTGTGTTATTTTCTCTCACAATGTAGCACACAGTAACTTTGATTCTGAATAGGCAATCTAAACACTTTGGTACCCCTTAATCTCCTTTAAATCTCCCCACCCTTGCTATGAAAAATAAGTACAGAAGACATAAGCAGGATGAGTCTTATGCAGTAAGTTCCACACTCTTGGATTTCAGTTTTAAAAAGTATGAAGTACTATGTATACGTGTGTGTGTGTGTGTGTGTATGTGTAGCTTTTGAAAAGTGAGAAAATCCTCCAAAAAAAAAAAAGGAAAAATTGCCTGATCAATTTCACTCCCATTGTTGGGCAAAAATATTTGATTCTTGCCTTATCAGTTTTTGATATGTTTGTGACAGTATTCTGTTTAAACTTCAGAAGAGCAATTAAAGTATTTTAATATTGGAATCATAATTCCTCTTTTACGGTAATTATATAATGACTGAATTAAGTCAGATTTCATAATCAATCTATTACTTAAGTTTCAAACCTGGTGATCCACCTCAAAGTCATAATGTGTTATCAGTAAAATTATGGTTAAATTTTAAAAATTAATAGCACAAACTCAATGCTCTTGATCTTGTTAATAGTCTTGCAATTTTGTCAGAAAGATACACTATTATGTATAGCAAGCTTGACTGGAGAAATAGCTCCATTTTAAATTTTTAAATTAATTAACAAAGCAATATCTGGTCTTAATTGAATACTTTTATATGTGCTTTAGAGCTGGGTTTGACTGTCATTCATATAATTAAAAGTAAGTCTATAACCAAAGTTGGCATGTAGTATAATTGAATCACCAAGCAAAAAAGATAGCATTTTCCTTAAAAACGGAAAAACAACTTTTGACTATTTTTTTCATATAGGGTAGAAATTTTTTTTTTTTTTTTTTTTGCTTTTTGAGACAGGGTCTCGCTTTGTAGTTCAGGCTGGCCCTGAGCTCACTATGGTGCCCAGGCAAGCCGCCGCGAACTCAGCAATCCTCCTGTCTCTGCCTCCCGAGTGCTGGGATTACAGGCGTGAGCCACCACGTCCGGCATTTAGGGTAGAAAATTTTGATGCTTTCTACCTCCTCTTACATCAATTTTAGCACAAAGTTCAGTGAGTGAGCCTTATTGAAAGAAAGTCTATTTTTTTTTAATTTGAAGAAGTCTAGTTTTTAATTGAAAGAAAGTCTATTTTTAATTTTTTATTGGTACATTATATATACACATCACAATCTTCTCAACATTGAGAATTATACATGAAAGAATTACAAGATTCATATCACAGGGACATATGTGCAACCATGTTTATAGCAGCTCAGTTCATGATAGCTGAATCTTGGAAAGAAAATCTCTTATTCTGAACTGTTTACCACTAGGAGGCTTGGCTACTTTTGAAAGCTATGATGACAGAATTCTCCATTTGTGAGTTGACTCTCTGGTTCATTTTCTTAAAGCATATTGTTTGGCTACTGACTTCATATTAGAGAGTTTCAAATAACCTTTGTAAATATGGTAAATCTAAAAGCACATAACTATACATCTTTAAAAAGTGAAATACTACAGAAAACTTGAGGAATTTGTTTTCTTCAGAAGGAAAAACAAGGATTTTAGTGTCATATCTATGATTGTATATCATAAGTTTATATGATAAAAAAACTTTTGTATTTTTTTTCTTATTTGGTATACTATAGTCCTCAGAGACAACATGCTCTATTTTTAACTTTTGAAAAGACATTTTGACAAATACTTATCAAAAGCTATCAAGCAAAACAAAGTTTGTGATTTTTATTTAAAAACTACTTTTTACTTTTATGAAATTGAAAGAATCCAGAAAATGTTGTTGTGACATCTTTATAGTTCACCTGGAAGTACTAGCTTTCAAGCACTTACCTTTGTCCTATTATTCATCATTTAATTGAATTACACCCATCATTTTTTCTCTTTATAAATACATTCACACATACACACATATATATATATATATATGTGTGTGTGTATGTGTGTGTGAATATATATACACATATATGTGTGTGTGCATATATATATATATATATATACACACACATATATATGTGTGTGTCAGTTTAAACCATTGAAACAGGAAGGAAAAAGTTACATTTATTTAGACAAATGGACCGTATAATATATTTTTATATGGACAAAATATGTCAAGTACAATGGAAAATTTCATATAGTTTAAAGAAATGTAATATGAAAATCTCTTAATAGAATATAACTCAGTTAAAATTTTGCTATGGGGGCGTGGATTTTAGCTCAATGGTTCCAGAGCCTGCCTAGCAAGCACAAGGTCTCTGGTTCATACAATAATACCAGGCATGGTGACTCACGCCCACCAGCAATCAGTATCACACACCACAGTGCTGGGCATGATGGCTCACGCCTGTAATCCCAGCATGTGGGAGGCAGAAGCAGGAGGACTGCTGCATTCGAGGCTTGCCTGAGCTACATAGTGAGCTCAGGGCCTCCCTGAAATACAAAGTGAGACCCAGCCCCCCAAAAAATGATCTGAAAGGTCATAAATGTATAAGGTAAACTACATTATTTCCTTTTAAAATATTTTCCATAAGAAAAACATGTTTTTCATTTTCCTTCTCTTTTTCTTTTTTTTCCTAATTCATTGCAGAAAACATTTCAAAAAAAAATGAAGTAATCATTTCTCATCTCCCATTTCATTTCTCAAATCAGCGTTCATTCACTTTATCACACAGGAGCTAAAAGGCTCCTGCTCTAAAACATACCCTAAAAACATCTGACATGCATTTTATGTTGTCTTGCTTTATATAATCTCAATAATTTATGATACTCTCTACATTATAAACGTTTTCTTTTAAAAAGAGACATTTTTGAGGGCAATTAGTTCTTCACACATTAGGATGAATGTTTCTAAAATGACTGAATCCTTAGAAAGTGGCCCATATGAAAGTTCTTAAAGCAGCCGGAAGGCCACATCAGAAGCTCTGGTGAAGGAAATGAAAGGATTACAGAGGAATGGATTCTTCATGCCTATGTGACATTTTCCTAGAGCCATGTGAACGGGAATCCCAGTGCGGACACCATCAAAATGTTCTGGAAAACTTGACAAAGAGTTGGAGTGTTTTTAAATCTTTGCCTTTACTATTTGTACCTAATTCCATTTTGGTATTCTGAGTATCAAAGTATCTCTTTTTTTATTCTAATTGTCTTTTTAGAACTATTCTGAGGTTAAATATTTTATATTTTGTTATTACTCATTTATAATTTTGATTTTTATTTTAACATATATGACATGTATATTATCATTGATAATATTGCTTGTGTATTATAGATCATGCATGCTGATTACAGTATTTTTATTCGATTATTTGACTTTTCAAAAATCACACTCTTAACTGTAGGTCACTGCTTGTTTTATAATGGAAAAGGACATATCTATAACATCCTATTTAAATGGCTAAATAAAGTGGGATTCATGTAGTAGATACTATGCAAAAACAAGAGGTCTAGTTGGGCGTGGTGGCTCACGCCTGTAATCCCAGCACTCGGGAGGCAGAGACAGGAGGATTGCTGAGTTCAAGGCTTGCCTGGGCTATATAGTGAGCTCGGGGCCAGCTCACCCTACAAAGCGAGACTCTGTCTCAAAACAAAACAAAACAAAACAAAACAAACAAAACTAAACTAAAAAACAAGAGGTCTACATGTATTTGTACTATTTAAAGCATAAACATATATTTTAGTTAATTTAGGGCAGTGAAAACATTGTCCATATGTACATGGAAGGTGTTCATAGAGCATAAACAAATTTATCTATAAATATGTTCTTTATGAATACATTATGTGAAATTCAAAATGAACTTCACACTGCTAAGGCACTTCAACTCGGCAAAGAATTCAAAAGTGAAAATGAAATAACATAATTTTTACTTGTACTGTTTCTGCATCTTTGGAGTTCTTTAGAAACAAATATATTTTTAGAGACTATGAGCATGTTTTTT
>PVIC010049055.1:0-13303 GCA_004025085.1 Thryonomys swinderianus
AAAAAAAAAAAAAAAAAAAAAAAAAAAAAGGATAAGAGAAAAATGTTTGCCTTGAAGGGCCAAGAAGCAAAGATCTTGAAATAAAAAAACTCACAGTTAACTCTTAAAACATTTGCTCATGAACTTAAACACATTTATTTTTGTTTCATTTATACAGGAAAGGACAAAATGAAATATAAAGTTTACTTGCTTCACTCAAAAGCCATTTTTGGCATGAAATTTAGACTACCCCTGTGACAATTTATATATCCTGCAGAGAAATGAGAATGAAAATACACTATGTATTATACTGAATTCAAATTCATTCATTCAAATTTAGGTTTTACATGCCAGAAATCACATAAATCATTTCGAAGAATGGCCCTTGAGAATGTGCTTCCAATCTTCACTTATTACAGTTATTAAGTCCCTACTATGAGCTACATGCTAGGAAACAAAAGCATTTGTACATGGAAAGAGTAAGAAACACCTCAAGAATGAGAGAGACATCTAATTAAACAGATATTAAAGTGTTATAGTTACTGCTTATGTAAGGGTAGACAGAAGGTTCAGTAAGGGACACATCCAGAACTCAAGGTGGGAGGTTAGTGCCAGGACTTCAAATACAAGAGCTGAGTCCTTAAAGAGGATTAATGTTCACCTGGCTGACCTTGGAGGAAGGGCTCAACTGAGAGCAACTGGGGCGAAGGCAGATGTGTGAACAGCCTGATGTATTTGATAGGCCTGGAATACAGAATGAGAAGCCATGAAGGTTCTTCCATGTCACAATTAAAACTGGACTTGACTGGTATCTGTGAAAGGACCTTGAAGGTTTTTACTGAGAAAACCAGCATATGTAAACAGGTTTTTCTAGTGTGATGAAACACTGGTTTATACAGGAATGACAAAAGAAAACACTAGATAATGATGTCATCACATGAAACAACAAAGGAGACTACCCACTAAGAAAACTGAACTCCCTTTAAGAAAAAAGACCTAAAGTACAGTTATTCAATCTCTTCTGGAAAAAGCTTTTCATTATCATGTAAAACTGAAAAAACATGAAAGGTTTTACATGTATTATGGATTACAATATTTACCTACACAACTACACTGAGTTTTCAACATGTCTTAGCTCTTACTAATCCTCAAACACATCTGAGGCCACCAACTGCTATATGAAAAGCAATGAATCCTACTCGAGAGTCTTTGATAAAAAGTGAGAATCACCAATAAACAGATGGTTACTTTCCAAGTCACGCTGGGAGGTTTCCAAAATTCAAGATAATTAAGTTTTAAATCACCTCGTTTAAAAGGTGTGTCACAGGGGTGGAGCAAAAGGAGGAGGGGCTAAAAATCAACACATACATATATAAACAAGTAACATGTCGCTAGGACTACAATCACCACTTGGAGATTTGTCTCCCAAGTAAGTAGAAGGAGAAGTGAACATCTACCCGAGCAATTAATAAGGCGGGGGGTGGGGAGCGAGGAAGAGGTTCATATATGAAAATATAAATGGGGGGTTGGCCACCTACCCAGAACCCATAATCCAATTGGTGATGCGATGAGGAGATCATGATTCAGACATAAAGGCAAGAAAATAATGTGACTCTCGAACTGTACATGTGAACCACCAGACAGACATTGGTCAAGAGGATATGATCACATACTGACTCCCTGAACTCAAGGACAGAGTACCAAGCCCAAACAGTGTCCGAAGGGGGTGAAGGAACCCGTATTCCGGTACCGGGGAATAGGAGCCCGCAGACCCGGACAAGAGGTCGGCGACCCCCAGGCTAGGTCTTGCAGAGGCCTGAGGCAGAGACAACCCGAAGCAGGGGGCCAGAGCAGCCGCTTACCTCCCCTCCGACACACACCCTCCCCTACCTGATATGGCGGCGGCGGCTCCTGATCCGGCTCCGTGCCCTCGCCAAAGCTAGCCCGGTCAGACTGAGACTCGTGAAGCAGGGAGATGTCATCCGAGGTGGGGGATTTGAGGCAGTTCCCCATCTTCGGGGCTAGGCTGTGTGATCTGGGGGAGGAAGAAAGCAGTGACGGGGTCTTTCGCACGCTCCGCGGTCAGGCTCACTGGGCGAGGTGGGGTCAGCAGCAGGCCGGCGCTCAGGCGACGGCTGCCCCGCCCGCCGGTGCGGCGGAGGGGGCGCTCATGCCAGACCCCGGGGACCGGGGTTCAAGGCTGGGCCGCGCGCTCCGCTGGGGTCGCGGCGGTTGCCTCCGGCGAGCCTGAGGGGGGGGCGGGGGCGGGGAGACGAGGCGCTTCCCCACCCCGCCCCCCCGCGGGGCTGAGGCGGCCACGGAACCGCTGGGTCTGATCCAGGTCAGGAGCGGGGTGGCGTGGCCGTCGCGGCTGCTTCTGCTGCTGCCTCAGCTGCTGCTGCTGACCCCGCCGACGCCGGAGCCACGGGCCTCATCCCAGCGCGGCGGCGGCGGCGACCAGAACGAGGCTGGCGGGCCCTGCGTCATCCCGCCTTACGTGCTCTGGCCCCGCCCACGCCGCAGCGAGGCTCCTCCTCTCCCCTTCGCCTTCTCCCCACCCCGGCCGGAGGCGTCCGCGCCTGCTTCAGCGGTGCTGCTTGTACCTGACTCTGAGAGATCTGTCTGTGGCCTCCTCTTACCCTACGAAGACTGTTGTCTGTTTGAGCCTCACCGTTTAACTGTGCACAGTTCTGACAGTCTTACCTCCTTCTGCCAAAGGCTCTATTCATAAATCCATATCTGAGCCGGGCGTGGTAGAGCACACCAATAATCTCAGCACTCTGGGAGGTTGAGACAGGCGGATCGCTGCCAGTTCGAGGCCAACCTTGACTACATAGTGAGTGCAAGGCTAGCCTGAACTACATAGGGAAATAATAATCCATGTGCCAGGGATTTAGCTCAGGGATTCGGGCATGTGCCTCGAAAGCACAAGGTCATTAGTTGGGTCCCTGATACCTCAAACAATGTTAGGCATGGTGGCTCACACCTGTATTTCCAGGACTCGGGAGACAGAGGCAGGAGGATTGCTGTGAGTTCAAGGCCAGCCTGGGCTACACAGTGAGCTCAGGCCCAGTCTGAACTACAAAGTGAGACCCGGTCTCCAAACAAACAAACAAACATAGCCCTACAGCGCTTGTCTTTATTATCCTTAACACAGTCTTCAAGTGGCTTACGAGTCTGACCGTCCTTCCAGCCTCACCAACACCATCGTCTCCTCCACAGACTGAACTCTAGGCTGCCCAAAGTGCTTTTTAGTCACCTTAAAAACCAATCCTTCAGCATGGGGCTGGTCCCCATGTCGTTTTCTGAAGAAATCTTTTATTCACCATTTGCTGGTTATTTGTACTATTATTATTATTATTTAATGCTGGCCCCAGCTAGGAAGACAGATGAGCATTTCTAAGCCACTCTGGAAATCATTTTAAAGAATTCAGAAGAGAACAGTTCATCTGGAAAAGGATCAGAAAGGAATTATGGAAGTTGTAATGGGTTAAATCAGTCTGAGGGTCTAAGAACTCTTACTTTGGAAATATCAGTTCTACAAAATCACTATTTTAAGGTTGGCATGTGGTTCCACAGTAGAGCACTTGTCTAGCATGCGCAAAACTCGGCATTCAAACTCCAGTGCTATCGGAAAAGAAAATGCACTTGGATTAATTGCATTTTAAACGTAATCTTTATGCTGTAAGGCTTATTTTTTTAAATTTTATTTTACTTAGTTTTTTTGAGACAGGGTCTTACTTTGTAGTTCAGGCTAACCCTGAACTCACCATGTAGACAGACCACCCTCAAACTAACAGTAATCCTCCTGTGTCTGACTTCCAAATGCTGGTGTTATAGATGTGAGCCACCCCTGCTCTGTGGATTTTTTTTTTTTTTGAGACAGGGTCTTGCTTTGTAGTTCAGGCTGGTCCTGAGCTCACTATGTAGCCCAGGCAAGCCTCGAACTCAGCAATCCTCCTGCCTCTGCCTCCCGAGGGCTGGGATTACAGGTGTGAGCCACCACGCCCGGCGATTTTTTTTTTTTTAAGAAGGTCTTGGAATATTGTCTAGGCTGGCCTCAAACTTGTGACAATCCTTCAGCCTCCCAAGTGTTGGGATCATATATGTGTGCCACCACATCCAGTTTTGTTGTTTGTTTGTTTTGTTTTATTTATTTTGGAGGTCCCAGGAATGGAACTCAGGCCCTGGTGTTTCCAAGGCAGGCACAGTGCCACTGAGCTACACCAGCAGCACCACTGAGCTAAATTCTTGGCACCACACCTAGTTGTAAAGCTGCGTCCCCAGGGGTTTAACATTATCATAAAGCCTTAAAGCTACACAGGTTGGCACATACCTATTAATCCTAGAATTCTGGGAAGCTGAGGCAGAAGAATTGCAGTTTGATCCCAGCTTTGAGGCCAGCCCAAACTACCCAGTGAGACCTTGTCTAAAAACAAACTAAAAAAAATTAGCCCCTCCCCAGAAAAAAAAAATAGAGCTGGGTGTGTGCAGGGGTGTACACTTGTAATTCCAGCACTCAGGAGGCTGAGGCTGGAGGCTCACCAAGAAGAGTTCAAGGCCAACCTGTTCTACATGTTGAGTTCAAGCCCAATCCGAACTACATAGCAAGATCCTGTCTCAAAAAAACCTAAGAGAATAACATAAAATAAAATAAAATAAAATAGAAGAAAGGCCAGGGATTTAGCTCAGTGGCGCCATCCATCACCTGCAAGGTCATGAATTTGATCCTGGTATCAAAAAAAAAGAAGGAAAGCCAGCCAGGTGTGGTGGCACATGCCTGTAGTCCTAGCCTTCTGGAAAGCTAGAGTGGGAGGATTGCACCTCTGATCCCAGCCTGGGAAGTTTAGTGTTAATAAAACCCTGTCTCACAAAAGTGAAAAAGGGCTGGAACTAATCCTCAGCACCAAAAATGAGGGGGCTAGAAAGCTTCTGTAATTCCTCATGAAGAGAGAATATAATGTTCCTGAGTCCAAAATTACACTGGCGATGAACACCTATAACCCCAGAACTTGGGAGGCTGAGGGAGGAGAATCTCTGAGTTTGAAGATAGCCTGGGCTACATGGTAAGTTCAAGCCCAGCCTACCTCTAAATAAATGAATAATAAAATAAAACTAACTGTATGCTAGAAGATGGGAGGAGCATCTGAGAATTAGTAATGGCAGACATGATCCCTGCCTGCCTTCAGATAGCTGTGTATAGTTGGAGGAGAGGCGAGTAAAAAGAGAGTTAGCAATTCACACCTTAATTCTACATTTCTCTTTCTTTTTCAGAGAGAAAGCAGATTCTCCACCTCACAAAGATCACTTTTACACCTATGTGTTTGGTGGCAGAACTGCTGCACATTCCCCCAGCCTGGTAATACTAGTGGGTAAGGTAAGGAACAGTGTTGAAATATCCATTCCCCTGTCACTGTGCAGTGATTCAAGTCAGTTGTACATAGCTTTTTTTTTTTTTAAGGCAGAAAGGAGCTGGCTATATAGTTAAGGCTGACTTCAGTCTACCTCTGTAGTGCATGCTGGCCTTGAATTTGTAGCCATGCTCCTGTCTCAGCCTCCGAGCACTGGGATTGTACATGTGTGCCACCATCCCCACTTATAAGTCACTTTTTAAGCAGCCACGGAATGTAAGATTCTGGACCAACACCTGCAGGGACATGATAAGGAAACAACATGTAAACCATACATGTCAAGAAGAAATATGGAAGTGATACTTTAGAAAATGAGGTAGTTATTGGTCTTTATTTCTATAGGATGAGGCTTTTTCTCCCCAGTCCTAGAAACTGAACCTGGGACCTTAGGCAAGCTAAGCAAGTGTTGCACCACTGAGCCACACTCCCAAGTATCAGCAATATTTCCTCAGGGATGAATAGAATGCCAGCTCCAATTTTAATAAAGTTTAAAAAAATGATACAAATGGTCTTGATGATAACGCTAATAAGATCAGACTAGCATAGTAGTCACTGTAATAATATCTCACTCGACAACAGATCACATATACTGTGATTATCTCGTCAGATTATAATGGAGTTGACAAATCCCTATCACCGTGTGATTTCATAGCCATTAAACTATTGTAGCACAACACATCACTCAAGTATTTGTGGGTTCTGGTGTAAACAATCTTGCTGTGCTGCCAGTCACGTATGTGTGCAGCACATACAATTACCTTGCCTACATAATGGTTGACAGTGATAATAATTGTTACCTGTTTAGGTGCTTACTATATTATTCTTTTTACTACTTTTGAGTATCCATCTACTTGTTAAAAAAAAAGTTTACTGCAAAGAGTTTGCTGTGTTACACTAGCAGCAGCCTTATACATCCATATCTCCCTTTGTTCCTTTCCCTCTTTCCAGTATCCAGAGCCTCTTGCATGCTAGGAAATTGCTCTACTACCCTAAACTTCTGCTACATCCCTAAACTTTAAGAATTTTATACACACACACATTTTATTGGTACATTATATATACACATCACAATTACACTCCACACTGAGAATTTGTACCAGTATATGACAGAACTTAATTCTCATTTTTCCCCTCCCCTACCCACCCTACTTCCCCCTTGCCCCTATATACACAAGCATTGTTTCCTTTTTTTACCATCAATTTTTTTCTTTCTAAATTATTTACCCTTAATTCAAAGGGTAATGGGAATTACGAGTAGCATATATATATATATATATATATATATTTTTTTTTTTTTTTTTTTTTTTTTTTTTTTTTTTTTTTTTTTTTTTTTTTTTTTTTGAGACAGGGTCTTGCTTTGTAGTTCAGGCTGGCTCTGAGCTCACTATGTAGTCCAGACAAGCCTTGAACTCAGCAATCCTCCTGTCTTTGCCTCCCGAGTGCTGGGATTACAGGTGTAAGCCACCATGCCCGGCTTTTTTTTTTTTTTTGAGACAGGAATTTGCTGAATTTCCTAGGCCTTTCAGCTCCAAGACTGTCCTAACCAAGTTTGTTTGCCATGTGGAAAGAAAAGTTTGGATCTGAACTATGTATGACATTGGATTTATTGGTAGCTCTGTGTGGTTTAAAAGAATTAAGTTGGCACACACTAAATTAAAATCAAAGTGGTTTAGAAACCTAAATATTAAAACAGAAACACTAAATCTGCTGGAAGATAGGTCAGGTAGAACTCTTGGAGACAATGGCTTTGGGAGAGACTTTATGAACAAAACCTTAGCAGCACAGGAACTAGCAGAAGGAATTGACAGTGGGGATTCCATCTTATTAAAAAGCTTCTGCACAGCAAGAGAAACCACCAGCAGAGTAAAAAGACAACCTACAATATTGGAAAAAAAATTTACCAGCTGTTCCTCAGACAGAGGGCTGATACCTAGAGCATTTAAATAACTTTAAAAAGTCCACGCCCCCCAAATTTAAAGACCCAGTTCAAAAATGGGTATCTGAAATGAACATTTTTAAATGAAGAAGTAAAAACAGCTAAGAAACATATGAAGAAATGTTCAACATTGCTTATCATTCAAGAGATGCAGATGAAAACAACATTGAGAATCCATCTCACTCCACAAATAATGACTGTTTTCATGACATCAACGAACAGCAAATGCTGTTGAGGTTGCAGGGAGGAAGGAACCCTTCTCCACATTGTTGGCAGGAATGTAGACAGCAGCCACTGTACAGATTAGTGTGGATGTTCCTCTAAAAGCAGGATTAGAAGTCCCATTTGATCCTGCTATTCCCCTGCTAGGTATATAAGCAAAAGAATTAAAAGATTCATGTCACAGTGACATATGTGCACCCATGTTTCTAGCAGCTCAGTTTGTGATAGCTAAGTCTTGGAAATAGCCCAAATGCCCATCAACTGGAGACTGGATAAAGAAGATGTAGGGTTTTTTTAATATGGAGTATTACTCTTCCATAAAAAATAAGCTTGAGTCATTTACACTTAAATGGATGTACCTTGAGGATATACTCATAAATGAAATAAATAGGATGCATATATGTAAATACTGTATCTCTGGTATAAGAAACTGAAGGTGTAAATCAGTCCTGAAATTTATGATAGGTATTGTGAAATAGGAAGAAAATGTTCAAAAGGGAAAGGGAAAAGGGCGTGTAGGAGGAAGTTAATAAGGGAAAGAAAAAATTTGATGATGAAAAAACAAAAGGAAACAAAGCTTATGTATATATGGGATAGTGGTCTATAGGGAGGGCAGGGGAGTAGGAAAAATGAGAGTTAAGATGTGTCATGTACTGTTACAAATTCTCAATGTTGATTATGATCATAATGTATATATAAAATGCAGCAATAAAGCCAATTTTTTTTTAAAAAAAGAGTGATATCTGGCCAGGGATGTAGCTCAGAGGCACAGTGGCTGCCTGGTACCAAAAGTATAAATAAATAAATATTTTTTTTGTTTTTTTTTGAGACAGGGTCTCTCTTTGTAGTTCAGGCTGGCCCTGAGCTCACTATGTAGCCCAGGCTAGCCTCGAACTCAGCAATCCTCCTGTCTCTGCCTCCGAGTGCTGGGATGACAGGCGTGAGCCACCACGCCCGGCAAATAAATAAATTTTTAAAAATTAAGATTAAAAAAATCATTATTGTGGAGCCAAACGCGGTGGTAATTCCATGCCTGTAATTCCAGTTACTCAGGAGATTGGGCAGGAGGGTCAGAAATTGGGGGGCAGGCTGAGCAACTTGAGATGCTGTCTAAAAGAAAAAAACAAAACCCAGGAAAAAAAAAGAAAATAAAAGCCCAAGGGCTGATGATGTAGCTTAGCACTTGCTGCGTTCAGTCCCCAGGATGTATACACACACACACACACACACACACACACGCGCGCGCGCACAGGAACCGTTGTGCTGGCTAAGGGTGAAGCTGGCAGAGAACATATGCAATTCTGGAAGAATTACAACCTCTGTGTTGTACCAAGAACCTTCCTTAGGCTAGGGATGATATTACTAAGATGTGAATGGGGCACATTGGAAGGTTCACCCGTATCTTAAAAGAACTTGTCAAGGATGAGAAGATGGCAAGTGTCAGTGTGGTTATGGTGGAGATAACACACAACCATAACCCGGGTGTGGGAGAGGGCGTCCCTGAGGAGCACCTCGAGCTGGCTTCTGAGGAGAGGAGGAGCAAGCAGTTGTTAGAACCAGAAAAAGACTTCACAATGGAAGGAGCAGCAGGTGAAAAGTCAACTGGAAAAGAAGAAACAGAAAAACCACTCAGGAAATTCACAGGAAGGGTTTAGCAAGAGCTTTTTCAGACCTAAACAAACTCCTTAAAAAGTCTGAGAATAAGTCAGATGTGTTATCACACACCTGAAATCCCAGCACTTGGGAGGCTGAGGCAAGCCTAGGTTACATACTGAGACTCTGCCTCTAAGAAAAGAAAGAAAACTGAAAACTGATTTTCATAATAAAGAAGTATGTTTACAGTATCTCCTTACAAGGAAGTCTGTAAGAGAGAAACAAACTAAGCAAACAACTGTGGCTATATTTGTGAAAGGAGTGATCCACCTCATGTAGGGGTGGACCACTTGCCTGCCAGGAGTGAGGACTTGTTAGTACCCCTTCTCCCAGAAATAAAGTCAATAAATTGAAAAAAAAAAAGTACAGTGGTACATATCTGTAATCTCAGCTCCTCAGGAGGCTAAAGCAGGGAGGTTTAAAATTTGACTCATCCAGGATAAAGAAGATGTGGTTTTTTAAAATAAAATGGAGTATTATTCTGCCTTAAAGAATGACAAGATTGATTCATTTATGTGCAAATGGAGACACGTGGAGCATACACTAATAAGTGAAATAAATAGATCACAGATAGGCAAATACTGGATCTTCTCTTTGATATGAGCACCTGTAGATGCAAATGAGCTCTAGAAAGTACGACAGTTTTTGTAGAATGGGAAATTTCCATAGGAAATTTGGTGTGGGAATGTGATGAGGGGGAGGAATAAATATGATTCTGAAAGAAAATAAAAGAGCATGTATATAAGGGGTGGGGAGGTGAGGGTGGGTAGGGATATGGGTAAAAATGAGAATTAACTTGTGTCATATACTGGTACAGATTCCCCAGTGTTATATGTGATTGTGAGATGTATATAAATTGTACCAATAAAGAATTCAATTAAAAAAAATTGACTCATCCAGATCAACTTTGGATCTTATAAGCTCCACTCAGTAAGCGCTCAATAGAAGTGGCCTCTTTTCATCCTCCACACTGTATTCTTACTCTATATCTTTGGTGTTTAGACATGTTTAGATGCACAAATACTTCCCCTTGTTTCACAACTGCCTGTGGTATTCAGTTGTGCAGGAGCAACAGGATACACACTGTAGCCTAGAAATGTAGTAGGCCACATCTTTTTGGCTTATGTAGTTCTGCTTCACCTGGTGTTCACAAATGACAGTATAACCTCCCTAGAATGTTTTCCCAACACCACATGACTATAACTGAATCTGTCACTTAATGTAGCACTTACTGTCTCCTGAGTACCATCCTGACTGGTTAACTTCTGGTCGTTTAATGCAAGTGGTCTGCAGGGCTGGGCATATGGCTTGAGGGTACAGTGCTTGTCTGGTGTACATAGGATTCTCATGTCTGTTTTTACTTATTGCTGATGTTTGTTTGTTTGTTTTTGAGACAAGGTCTCAACTTGTAGTTCAGGCTGGCCCTGAGCTCACTATGTAGCCCAAGATAGCCTCAAAATCTTGGCAATCCTTCTGTCTCTGCCTCCTGAGTTTTGGGATTACAGGTGTGAGCCTCCACCCCTGGCCTGTTGTTTTAGAGTAGGACTTTTTGGGGGAATAGCTCCTGAGTGGCAGGAGGGGTCCCACTCCTCAGAAACTGAAGGGGTTTTTTGTGCCAGTGCCATGTGTTTTTTGGTTGTTCTTGTTTTTTAAATCGCATAGCAACTTGAAATCTGGGATTGTGATGTCTCCTGCTTTGTTCTTGTTACCAAGATTGCTTTTGCTATTCTGGGTCTCTTCTCGTTCCACATAAAAATTAGCATTGTTTTTTCCAGTTTTGTAAGGAATGCTGATTGCCACTGCAGTAAATCTACATATCCATTTTATCAGAACGTCCATTTAGATAATATACTGTTGGTTCTGACTCACCAGGTACAAGGACATCTTTCTATTTTCTGATATCCTCTTCAATATCCTTTTTCAGAGTACAATAGATGCCTGTCTTTCACTTCCTTGTTAAGTTGATTCCTAAGTATTTAAATTTTCTTGAGATTATTGTGAATGGTATTGTTTCCCTAAAGTCTTTCTCAGTGGATTCATGATGGATGAAAAGTAACACTTTTGATTTTTGTATGTTGATTTAGTATCTTGCTATCTTGATGAATTTGGTTATTGGCTCTGGAAGTCTTTTTAAATTATTTTTGTTCTTGAGACATGGGTCTGACTGTGTAGTTCAACACATTATAGTCCATGGTGGCCTCGAACTCCAGCCTCCTGAGTGCAAATGTGCACTGCCATGCCTGGCCTAATGATCTTTTGGTGGACTTTTCTGCTCTTCTTTCTTAAGGATCATATCATCTTTAAATAATGATAGTTTGACTTCCTTTGCTGTATGAATCTCATTTCTTTTTCTTGCCTGATTGCTCTAGCTTGATTTTAAGTACCTTTTTTTTTTTTTTGAGACAGGGTCTTATTTTGTAGTTCAGGCTGGCCCCGAGTTCACTGTGTAGCGCAGGCAAACCTCCAACTCAGCAATCCTCTTGCCTCTGCTTCCTGAGTACTGGGATTACAGGCAGGAGCCATCACGCCCAGTGTTGTTGTAACTGGGGACACTGGAACCATTGAGCTAAATCCTCGGCCCTTGCATACTATATTGAACAGGGGTGATGATAATCTTGTCTTGTTCCTGACTTTAGAGAGAAAAATTTCAGCTTTTCTCCATTAATAGGATATTAGCAGCAGGTTTGCCATAAATGGTTGTTATCAGGTTAAAGTAAGATCCTTCTACTTCTGTTTTTCTTCAGGGTTTTAATCATAAAGGAAAGTTGGATATTGTCCAAGGCTTTTTCTGCATTTGTTGAGGTGATCATGTGATATCTGTCCCCGCTTCTGTGGTGTATTACATTTACTAACTTGTGTGTGTTGACCCATTCCTACAATCCTGGATGAAGCCTCTCCCAAAGAGATAATGGTCTATATATTCTTTTTTTATTTTTTTGAGACAGGGTCTCGCTTTGTAGTTCAGGCTGGCCCTGAGCTCACTATGGTGCCCAGGCAAACCTCAAACTCGGCAATCTTCCTGTCTTTGCCTCCGGAGTGCTGGGATTATAGGTGTGAGCCACCACGCCGGACACTGTGGTATGTGGTATTGATTGCTGGCGGGCATGAGTCTCCACGCCCAGCATTGTATGTGGTTACCAGGGATCGAACCCTCAGGACCATTGCACTTGTGAGGCAGGTGCCAGAACCACTGAGCCAAATCTCCGGCCCGGTCTATATATTCTTAAAGCCCGAAAGAGTGGTACCAATAATCTCAAACTCCTCTTCACCTCCTAGGGAAGTGTGCACATGTGGTCATGGTGACTTTGATCTTCTTCAGCCACAGCTCCGACAGGTGATGTGTTCTGGTTCTCTGCACTGACTCCTTCAGAGGTCGTGCCCTGTCTGAATGTACAGTATCTCTCCCTATTTTCGCTGTCTACAATACATGGAGGTAGAGAGTGGCCTGGGGAAAGCCACTTTCCAGCCACACTTCCAAGGTTCAAGGCTTGTGAGACCAGGCTAACACCACGAAGTGGCCCTCATTGACCTGATAGGACCACAAGTGACTTGCCTTGATTAATTTCCTGTCCTGTAAACTCATGAGAAATATTGAAATTCATTGGGCCTGGTGGCGCATATCTGTAATCCCAGCACTTAGAGGCTGAGGCAGGAGGATTGCCATGAGTTCAAGGCTAGCCCGAACTACAAAGTGAGGCTGTGTTTCAAAAAAACAGACAAAACTCCACCTGGAAATACAGTGTTTCTCTTGCCATTTTGTTTTCGCTGGCAACATGTAACATACAATGGGACAGTGATCTGTGGATCCATGTTTTAGAAACTACAAATATAGACCTGTATATTGAAATCGTTTTTGTCTAGGCCACTAAGCTTGGGGTGTTTTGTTACACAGCAGTGGATACGGATACTCTATGAACCTGGATTGGTCTCTCCTGAAAATATTCCCCATGTGTGGGCCTCGGGAACTCTCAGGGCCTTGACTGATTTCACCTCCAGTGCAGTCTGCAGCTGGAAAAGGTCAGGACGCTTCACAGTTCAACTGCAGAATGACCACAGGGATACAGACTCTAATTAAATGGGCAGTAAATAATTTAATCAGTTT